>CAUYSK010022301.1:0-26746 GCA_963575035.1 Avahi laniger | reverse complement strand
TAGGGATAACACAGTGCAACGGAAAGAAAGCGCTGTGATCCATCAGCCAAAGACCTGAGTTCTGGTCCTCAGTTTGTCTCTCTTGAACTTTGTGACCATGAGACAACACTTAACCTTTTTATTTTATTTCAGCATAATATGGGGGTACAGATGTTTAGGTTACGTATGTTGCCCTTGCCCCCCTTCCCCTGCCAAGGCCGAGCTTCAAGCGTGTCCATCCCCCGGATGGTGCGCATCGCACTCTTTGTGTATGCATATACCCGTCCCCTCCTCCCTGCCCGACATCCAATAAATGTTATTCTTTTTCTTTTTTTTTCAGGGTATTATGAGGGTACGAACGTTAAGTTTACACTTTATGTCTTTGCCTCACCCAAGCAAGGGTTAGAGGCATGTCCTTCCCCCCTACAATGCTCCCCGTGTCCTTTAGTTGTGGGTTTACCCCCCATACCCCTAATCCCCGGAGAGTATTACTGCCATGTGAGCCCCCTAGTGTTTAAATGTTATTCTTATATGTGCACTTACGTGTTGATCAGTTAATACCAATTTGATGGTGAGTACACACGGTGCTTGTTTTTCCATTCTTGGGATACTTTGCTTAGTAGAATGTGTTCCAGCTCTTTCTAGGAGAATGCAAGAGGTGCTATATCGCCATTGTTTCTTAAAGCTGACCTCATTATCTTCCTTGTCTTTCAAATGAAAGCTGAAATTCACAAAATAAGGAATAATTTTCTAAAATTAAGAAAAATGTCCAGTTTTTGCATTAATGGAAGAAATGCATGTTAAACTATAATGTGATAGCATTTCAAACTCATCAAATTGGCAGCTGTAAGAAAAAGAACATCACAAGATTACATGGCTGTGGCTGTGTGTATTATAGTTTACTGCTGATGGTGGTATAAGTTGAAAAAGTCTCTCAGGAGGATAATCTGGTAATCTGTATCAAGAACTACAAAATTAAAAAAAATTTTCATACTTTTTGACTTCACAATATTTACCATAGGGAAGTAATCAGATTTATGTACAAAAGTCCAATGTCTGGTCATTTATAATAGCATACTAACTGGAAAGAGATGCCTAGTATTGAGGATTGAGTAGATAAATTATTACATATGCAGATGATAATAACAAAATTATATTGCCTTTTGAAATACTCGAAGATTATTTAAGGATGTGAGTAAATTTTTATGAAAAGAATAAGTAGATAGTTATTTATAAACATTTATCTATTGTTAAATAGACAAATAGTTCACAAAATTGCAAATGGAATGTAATTACTTTGTAAGAAAATACATATTTAACATGAAAAAATATGAAATTTAGATATGAGATTTATATGACTGCAAGAACACTAAAATGTTTATAGTCGCTATCTGCATTGTGAGATTAGAGATGACTTTTGCTTTTTATTTCTATCCTTTTAATTTCAAAAATTTCTTCAATAAAATGTTGTTTATGTACTTCTCAAAGGATAGTGATGATTATATAATAATTATCATTTGAAAAAGCTGGGTGATTTATGACTGCTACCTCTTATTCCAAGGTTCTATATTTCTATAATGTTGTCCTAGAATAGCAGTTGGCAAACCATGCCCTCAGACCTGATCTGGCCTGTAAATAAAGATTTATTGGAACACAGCCATACCCCTTCGGTTGTATATTGTTTATGGCTGTTTTCATGCTATAGTCGTAGAACTGAGTAGTTGTGATAGAGAATATGTGGCCTGCAAATCTAAAATATTTGTTATCTGGCTCTTTATAGAAAAAATTTTCTGACCCTTGTTCTAGAATGTTGAATTGGAAATTTCCATCATTTAAAAAAATACATGAATTCAGTGAAAATATAGTTCAATATTAATATTTCACATACATTTTGATGCATAAATTTCCCTTAAGATCCATACTTTATTTTAATGATTTTATGCATACTAAATTTTCAGGGCCAGGAAAGATCAAGATCCAAGTTGACTCTTTTATTGAGGAATCAGAGAAGCTTAGATCTAGTGAGGACCTTGGAGGTCTGGGCTGCTGTCATTCCCCTGTGTCCAGACCTCATGGGCTGTAAACTGCTATTTCCAATCTAATTTTGTAGGAAGAAGGGGCTAATGTTGCTTTTTTTTGCAAAATAGTCCACTTTCTAACTGAGGGAGAAATGCTGCATTTATTTCAATAACAAATATTTATTGCACACAGCATTCTGTGAGTGAGGAGTCCATGTCCTCAAGGAACATGAACAAAATGGAGAGAGATGAACATTCTGGACAAGGGTAGAATCAAAGGAATAAAGGCCTGTACTGCACAGGAAAGAGGCCTGAGATCCAAGGTAGTATGATGGCCTATAACTATTTAAAAAGATGAAGGTGAAATATATGAATAAATCAGTGAATGGACTGAGTGAGGTGTTTGCATTTATTTTGACCGTGATTTTTTTTTTCACTTTGTTTTGTAATTACTTTATCAGATTTACTTAAGATTTTTATGAATAGAATTATGAAGATGTAGCTTAAAAATGTGATTTGCAGCTTTCAAATATATTCAGCTTTGGCACATGTTTTCTACCTATGCAGATTCCATTCTGATTGGCCATCATGCTACTGTGCTGGTCATTGAGGAATTACATTCCTTGGTGGATTATGTTGAGGGTAGAGTTGCATCTCATCCAGAATAAACAGCAGGAGGTGCCAGAGTCATCTCTGCTTCTAAAATGTTTTCTTCCTAGTTCTTCAGTTAGATATGTATTTGATTTAAAGTGTCCTTCTCTGCATCAAAGATGTGATTAGACCTAAGGAACATTAAATTATTTGTTATGCGTTAATGCCAAGGTCTAATGTCGAATCAAGTGACCATCTAATGGAGATCTGCCTTAGTTAATAGGAACAATTGATGACAGTGAGAGGAGGGAGGGATGATCATTTTGGAGCTAAGGATGTCTTCTGAGGATGCTTGCAAACTCATTGATTGCAGGGGAAAGAAGAGAGAGTAACATACATAGTTTGGAAGACTTCAAAGCTCAACTCCAGGAGAGTTACTACTGAATGTTTGTCTAATGATTTTCCTGCTCTGAGTTTTCCATATTTTTATCTCTCCACATTTATTTATATATCATGAGATTAGAGGTATCTAATAATTCCTTTAAAATTAATTCCTGTCTCTAGGTTGTGGGCATGTGCAACCTGGATCTTATTATGGATGGAAAACCTAATGGATTTTTTTTTTGAAAAATAATTATAGGAACACTATTGAAAATGATAAACTTGGTTGTCAAATATTATCATTCATAATTGCCTGATATATTTATAAATATTTCTGAAAAATTCATATTTATACCCTAGGTAAATATTTAGTTTTAAGGTACTTCATGAATATTTTAATCTTTATATTCTTTGATAGGCAGTATACTTTGATAGCAAATTTTTGTTGAAATACCAGGAACATATAAAATGTATCATTTATAGAGTTTTCTAACTTGCTTATTTTGCTCAAGTTTTAGACAGCTCTGTGTTTGCACAAATTATACAATTTGTGTTGTAGGATCAGTACAGATTCTACTGTATAAACATACATATTGGATATAGAATTTCTAGTACATATGAAAATAATTTTTTATGTTATTGAATTTTTATAAATAATATGTAACATTTTAGAATCTAATGTAAATCATTAATAGTTTAATATCCTCAGAAATTGGTATACATAAAAATAATTATTAGTTATTTGTACTGCAATTTACATGTGTTCCACAGGAATACACATGATGTACATGATATGCCTTGGACATACATAATTGATTCAAGATTGATTTGTTACTTGCTTTCGTGTGAATTGTTATTTAGTTCATGGTTTGCTATTCTTCCTTGGTTAAAATTAGTACAAATTATTTTTGTTTCAAATGATCCACAGGAAGGTGTGTTAGGTACTGTCCCTCTTAGAGTAAAAGTGCTTTTTAAGTCTTTTATCCTCTCCAGGAGGCCCAGAAGAATCCCACTGACTGCCCAGGAAGGGCTCATCTTTTGCGTCAGTTTCTCTGCGTGCCCTGCATAGATCCGCTTCTTGCTCCTGTGTGCATGTTGACAGCTTCTTTTTGTGTTCTAGGATTGCTGTCAGGAAGTGTTTAACTCAAATAAATTAGCTCTTTTCTTTTAAGAGAAAATATGTTCACCTCCCTATAAAACTGGATTCTGGATGATAAGAAATCTTGACTTTAACAAATAATTTTCATCATCATCATTTATAACAAACAGCTTTTGAAAGTGCCTTATCTGGCACTGGTCCTGGATTGGGTGCAAAATATACAGGCAACATTTGACTCGCATAAAAACAAAGGAAATGCAGACAGCTTCATCAATGTCAAAATAAAAGAATTCAATATCAAATAAATGATTTAATAGAATTATAACCTTCAGGGGAATAATTATATAGGAAAGCATGGTAGTAAGCCAGGAAATTTCTGTTAGTCTTCTACATTCAATTAGTCTAGGAAGGCTTTAAGAAAGAGGAGGGATTTTAAGATATGATTCAATAAAAGAAAGTGCTCTCTCTAATATCATGTCATGGGGAGCAAATTACTCTTTCATTGTTTTTCCTGTATTCACAATCTTGGGCAAATATTTGGATGCATAGACATAATATGTCTTAAAAACTGAGGGGGCAATATCCACACATTTCTGCAAACAACAGAATTATTTTATATAATTATTAAATGATTCCTGGAAAAATGGGGAATAAAAAAACCCTTATCTCACTAGAACTAGGTAATATCCTAACTGTGGACATTTTGGACCACTATGGACAGTTTTTATTTTTTATGCTACTTTTTTTTTTACATGTGTGATAAGTCTGTTAAGAAAACTGCCAAGGTATACTTATTAACATTAATATAAATACATTAGAATATTTGAGATTATTCCTGAATGTGTGGCATTCGCTAATTTTGTTCTTTTGATTGATTCATTGTGACATAGGATATATTCTAATGTATCGTATTTTTAGTTATTCAAAATTTCTAATTATAAGGTATCTCCTTCAATGAGAAGTAAATATAATAGAAATATTAGCTCATGATACTGAGTGGGATTTAATAAAATAAAATTTACTACCAGGAACAAACTATTACTTCACATATATATTTTCTTAATGTACTTTCTGTGTGCTATTGCAGAGATGCTGTAATTTGCTTTTTGAAATTACAGCTCTCCACGATGAGAGGGAAGCTTGATTTGATTAATTATGCTTACAAGCTGTTAGAGTGGGGGAAAAAAGAAAACGGTTTTGACTTTAGTTTTTGCATAATTGCTGCTTTTTGGATTTATATTACTTCCATCAGTTGTTGAGAAATGAACTAATTTATTTTAAAGAGAGACCTAAGATGAAGAGTTGAGGGTATCAATACTGAAAAGTAATAACATTTAACTACCACTTTAATATGGTGATCAGTAAGATGAGATAAAGTGTTTATTAAAATGTTTGTGCCAGACTTCACAGATATTTTTCAATCTTTAAGAAAATAGTTATTCTTATATTTAGAGGACGAATTCCTTAGATGTTTTCCATTTTGCTTAACTGACATTAGACATTAGATTAAAAGAACACAATCAACTCCTTACACACTGCATCATTGAAAGCATTTGTGATGATCGTTGAATGTGATATTCATTATCCCACTAGAAGAGTAACTGAGATTCATTTCAGTTCTTCTTAGTCAAATAATTATAATTAGACAGAAAATATTTATTGCTGGTACTGAGACAATGCTGTACAATGAGAGAAAACAGAAGATATAGGCAACACAGTATCCAAAATAAGGCACCCTAATTGTGGGTGGTTTAAAAATGGGATGTAATGGTTATTTAAATAATCCACTTGGTTTCCTCTTTTCTGTAATTAATTAGTAGATATTGCATCAGGCGGCAGACTTAGTAAAAGACAGTGCGAGACTTATTTAAATCCATCTTATGAACTCTGGAAAGTTAGAGGTGAATGTAATTTCTGAGGTGCCATCTTCATTTGTTTCTATTTTCATTCCATTCTCATTTCTTCTGGTACACTCTAAAGTCTGGTATCCAGCAAGAGCCCCTCTCAGCAGCCATGTTTGGTTAAGATTAGCTTGTTCTTTTCAAGCTCACAGCTTCATAAATATGCATTCTATTCTGGGAAGCAAAGATTCTGTCCATGACAATTTGCTGTCTAGTGGGATGCATGATATAGTCGGTTATGAAGGGAAAATTGCATACACATGTTGACGGAGGAGAGTCTTACCGATAGGAAATCGAGAAACTTCCTGGGAAAATTAGGAAAATTACCTTTGTCTAGTGGGAAAGGGAGAAATTATATTTGGCATGTTTCCTCTATATTTGTATAAAATATTTACACAGCCCCCAACTGCAGAAAAACAATTTAAGATATTTTCTAAGTGAATTTTCTGATCAAATACACACTTGGCAGAGTTTGCAAATATTTATTTCCTCAAATTTTATTCTAACATTGTTCTGGGTTACGTGCTGGGATTCCATAGCACTTTCGTCTACATTTAACTTAGTGTGTTTACTGCCTTCTGGTTTTTATTATTTGTTTTTCTTACTTAGCCAGCCATATATTTTTGAGGAGGGAGAGAAGGGCATTTAATACTTTAGCATCTGCTTGGTTCCATGCTGAGCATAGCACATAGTGCTCAATACGTATTGTCTAATTAATGGTGACAGTCAACATCAATGATGATAAAAATAACTTCATTTTTGACCATGATAAAAATTTAAATGTAACATTTTAAGAGATTGGTGCTAACTTATTTATTTGAAATATTTTATTGAATTTCTGTCCTAAGTAAAGTTAGTTTATTTAGCATAAAAATTTTCACATATACCAGGGGTACTTAAATCAAGTTCTGTAGTCCACTGAGTCTCCATAGATAGGTTTAATATTCATACAAACTCTTTGAAATAGTTTGCAAAATGTTGCACGCATGTGCGTTTTCTGGAGAAAGGATCAAAGCTTTTATTAGATTCTCAAAGCACTCTGTGACTTAAACAAGATTTAAAATGACTGAGTTAAAGTGTAGGTGTTTTGGTACAAAGTCCAGATTTTGTCAGTTGTCATATGTTCTCTCTGTACTTTATCACTTGGATTATATTTTGATAAAAAATTAAATAACATTTGTTCCTATTCAATATTCAGTCTTTTGGAATTTAAAAACCTATCAATGTCCTTATTTTTAACCTTAATAAGAGCCCTTAAATGACAGGGATATTTTTAGATAAAAATAATAACTAATAGTGGGAGAGGTGGTTACAAAATTTATGTACAGTGGATATATAGTTTATAATTAAATACATTTCACATAAATGAAATATATTTATAAAAGCATAGAATAAAGGCGGGAAAGATATCCTCGAATTGTCTGCAGTGATTCTTCCTGGGTGGATCTTTAAATGTCTTATTTTATTCTTTGGGTTATTAAAATCTGCTCTTCAAATCTGTATGCTATACACACACACACACACACACACACACACACACACACACACGTCTGTATAATGACTAGTACTCAAAAATTATTTCTCCTAGAAATTGTTCTCTGCATTTTGTCATTCTGATTATCTGTCTTAAAACATTTAAATATAAACATATATGTTCACATATACACATACATTTACACATATATGTGTATGTATATATCGTCAGAGAGAGCAATCTGCTTCAATTATATTAGAATAATTTAAACATTATTGAAATAAAATTTGTTTATCATTCTGTTGTGAGAGCCCTATCTTCCATTGCCAATGAATCTATGCTTTGCTTGAGAGTCTTAGGTTTGCAGCAGGTTGAAGGGTTGTCTCAACTTTTTGGATACCGGTAGGAAGTTGGAGGGATTCAGAAAACAGATGGGCTGGAAGAAACAAGTTACATCTTCCAACCAATAATGAAAAGGACAGGAGGTGCGCATATTATCCATACAATTGGTGAAGACACTGAGGGAGGATTTAATATTGACTCTCCCCTCATCGCATCCCACACACAAACACACATGCACACACTACAACACACTACATCCATGTGCTCTCCACACTCTTAAACACTGTCTGGGGTACTTTTTTGAGTTCTTCCTCTCTTTCCCCTTTACAGCGCTACCCTTGATTTTCATTTAACTACAACTCACTTATAAAAATGTGTTTCTGTTTTCTTGGAAGCTGAGGGTTATTGGCAAATGTTGTCTGTTGTTTTGTGCTACACCTGTCCCTTCCCAGTATGTGCGTTGAATGCCCTCTAACCTCCTCCCACCAAAAAAAAAAAAAAAAAAGCCCCCTGAAAATCATGCAATTCAGGTTTATAAGTGGAAATTCAAAAATATTTTGACCTCAGGTGAAGATCACTCTAATGATGCCAAGAGAGAAAATAAACAAAAAGTACCCTAATGAATGAATTTGATAGCTAGCTTTTATAGTTTTCATTAAGCTATAGAAGAGAACCATATTATGTGCCGCATTTATGAAAGGAATCCAGGTATCTGCATAGCCATGTAAGCCATGAGAAGAATTCGAACCTTCCTTAGGGAATAGTCAGGAGGTAGATTCATGAGGTATAATGAAGAACTTTGGTAATGTGATATCCTATGTGTTCTTTCATTTCTGTCCTCTCGTTTCACGTGCCGCAGCCTCTATAACTGGAATGGCAGCATATACATAACTCTCAGGTTATCAAAATGCATGAAATTGAAACTTCGGTATTTGGGGGGACACTTCCCAGAAGTCTTAAGTGAAGAGGAAAAGGTGGGAGATGAACTTAATCAAAGCAAAGAGGCCACCACTCCACTCACTCTTCGATAGTACCGCCAGAGTTGTCGTCGTGACATAAGGGTTTAAAGCCGGTGTAAATGGATGGTCAGTGTTTGGCTGGAAGGCATGCATACTCTGTCTCGTTAACGTAAACTAGATCTCGAGAAACCATACTCTCTCTTCTACACATATATATTTGAGGTGGATGTGATTCAGCCCTGTACAAATAGAACATTTTGCAATGTCTTGTCCAGAGTAATTGGTTTAGAGATGGGCACATGAGATAGAATGAGATTTTTCCAGGGCTGGGTAAATCCAAGATGTGGATCTGTGGCTTCTGGCAACTGTCTAGCCACCAAGTAAAACTTGAGAATAATATCAATGTGTAGGAGAATGGGCTTCAAGATGAGAGAGTGAGTGAGCTCTGGGAATACAGTTTAAGCCCCTATGTAAATTTCTGCTAGCTTTTCCATTTTCTTTGGCCAGTAAGTTCCTTTTTAGGTTTAATTCACTTTGAGTTTTTTTTTTTGTTTTTTGGTCACCTACAACACAAAGATCCCTGACTGATACAACACCTGTCCCCTCCTAAAAATGACAATGACTTGTGTTAGCTGGAGAGTGAAATAGAGCTCCTTAGTGCCCCGTAATTACCTTGCATAATTTGACCCAATACTGCCTTTCAGATTCTTTGGATTTTTTTTCTGTAAAACTTCTAAATTCTTAAATTATCTGCTTAGCCCCATTATATTCAGCCCTTCTTCATTTCTAATGTAAACATTTAAGGTTATAAATTTCTTTCTAAGTAATGCTTTAGTTGGACCTCTCAGATTTTGATATATATTTTCCAGTTTTCATTATGGCTCATTATTTGACTCATGAGTTATTTATATATTATATAGTATTTTCTTTGAGTTTTCTTTGTGATTAGTTTTTAACTAGATTACATTATGGTCAGTGAATGTGATACATATTATATCCATCTTTTAAAATATGTACATATTTCATTTTATAACTTTATAATAATAAATTATGTATAAATTATATTAAATTGGTTAATTTCATTTAAATTGTTTTAAGTCTGTTTTAGTTTTGTTATTGTTGTTATTGTTCTGTGTCATCAGTTAGTGAAAGATCTCTGTTAAAAATCTCCTAATATAATGAATTTTTCAAGTTCTCTAATTCATTCTGTCAAATAGTGCTTTATTTATTTGACGTTTATGTTATTAGCCATATGCATATTTAGAATTGTTACATTTTCTTGGAAAATTGCATCTTTTAGTGTTATATACTTATCTTGTTTCCTAAAAATACTTATTGCCTTAACATGTATTTGTTAATATAAACAACAGTATTGTTTTCCTTTTGGGTAGTGTTTGCCTGTAGACTGTTCCCATCCACGTTGCTGGGATTTGGCAAGTGCCTCAGGGTAATTGCTGAATTGAGAACCTGCTTAGCACCTTGGATTCTTGCTCTTGCTTTCTATTATTTTAGGATTTTCTTTATTTTCTTACTGTCTTTCAAATTCAGCTGTGCACTAGAATGGGCTTTTTAAAGAGAATTGTATCCAACATTTTTAGGAAATTTATTTAATCTGATGTCTTGTGAGAAACAGAAATTCTCCTTTATTTTCTGCCCATTTGAATCCTATCATTCTTAAAGGCTCCAAAGATACCTTTTTAGAGAGCTTTGCTGTCAGACAGAATTAATTCCTCCCTTTGGACTTTCCCATATTATTTATACCTCCATTTAGCACCGATTTCATTCTGTCTTAGACAATTCTCATTTATATTTCTTAGTCTGTGCAGTGCTTTTCCCCTTAACCCCAGCAATGTCTTCCCTCTTCTTGCCCATCTTCCTCAATGCTACAGATTCTTCCCAAGTCTAATACAAATTTAATGTCTCCCATGATGGCCTCAAATATGCTACTCCTCACAGATGTGTTCCACTTCTGAACTCCTATTACTTTCTTAGCTTATGTCACTGAAATAGCACCTTATGGTTCATAATCTTGCCTTGTTCTCCACTTTTATGTTGGTCCCAGATAGGAACCAGAAAGAGGTTAATATATTCTTCTTCTAACCCACCTAGATGTCTTTTGGAGTCTCCTTGACTCTTTAATTGAAGATAAGATTGAATTAAACCATCATCGCTCATCGTCCAAAATCCTCCTCAAGTGTTTTGGCTTTTTCCAGGCTGAGTACAGCTGGGGTTCTCAAGTTCTCTTCTGTCCCCAGCCTCCAGGTTTCACAGGGTTAGCTGATTAAGGATCATCTTTACATGCCACGCTTGCTTTTCTTGTTCTCCCCACATCAACCTAGATATGAAATTCATTATTTCACTTAATTTCCACAAAGAAACCCACTCACATAAAGCAGTTATTACCTGTAATACACTTTACTAAGATATTGGGAGATTTGTATTCCAGCTGTACAAGGAAATTTAACTTTATTCTTTTCCATATCTTTTCTTGAAAGTCACTCATCTATTCCATCAACAGGAAGAGGGAGAGAGAAGTAGATAAGTATTTGCTTCATGTCTTTGAAGTCTTTGAATGTAACTCAGCATTGCCAGGCTAATGCGTCTCTATTCCAAAGAGACAAATAAACCTCTATGTCTTTGGAGGGGGTAGATGTTTTATGTAATAAATAGACCAATATCATGAAGAATACATAGCTACACTCATCAACATGGATGAATTTCAAAAACATATTGTGGGGTGAAAGAAATAAATCTCAGAAGAGAATATATTCAATATTATTCCTTTAAATATAAAAATAGAAAAACAGGTAAAACTAAAGTATGTATTGTTTAAAGTTACATGCAAAGGTAATAAAAATAATTTGGGAGCATATGGGAATGCTGTGTTTATTGGCCTGGAAGTCAGATGTAAAGATTACATTTTATTACTGTTCCTTAAATTGTGCATATACATTTATACATTTTCATATACTCTTTAAAATGTATGCTATATTTCAAAATACAGTAAATACATAAATTAGGCAAAAAAAGCAAAAACAAATAAAATACACCAAAATTAACAAAGCAGAATATCAGCAACTCTTTAATTACCAAAGTCCAGCATTACATCTGTGGATGAAGAGATCTTACCTAAATGTTTTTGACCTTGGGAAAAAATAAAGTACAATTGTTACTAAATACAAAGTCTTTCTTCTTGCTGAATATATCAACTGTAGAGGAGAAAATCAGTGACTCATAACATACTACACCCAGTGTCTGCACAAAGGATTTAGATTAATTATTCTTGGGTGGTTCAGACATATTTCTCTAAGATCTTGACAACTGATATTGGTTGGTTATGACCCAAGCTATTACAAAGAAACAGACCATCATCATTTATGTGAAAATAGAAAATTTTAAATATAGCCAATTTATTATTAATAGTTGCAGAATAAATAAGGATAAACATAAGACATTATTTAACCTAAAGCTAGGGGTCTTTTACTCAGAGTGTCAAAGTATGCTTTTAAACACTTTGTTCATATTTAGAACAATAACTCTGCTACAAGTTTGCATTTAGGTTTTTGGATTAATATAGGATCCTCTTTCAGAGATTAATAATGAAAAAATCCAATATATCTTTCTATACAGAATATTTCAAAGCTCATGAAATTGAAGCTTTATATTATACAGAATGCAATTTTCCCATTTGTATGCATTAATTTATTTTCTTTTTACTTGATTCTTCTTGTCACCCAATATAACAAATAAAAATGTCTTTTTTTTTTAAAAAAAGGATTTTGTGTTAATCATATGATTATATGTATATTCACAGACTTCGTACCTTTCAGCTGAGGATATTCACAGTCCTATGCATTTTCAATAGCAAGCTTGCTAGTGCTTTGAATAGGCAAAATAGATAAGAGAGATGTGACTTTTTCGAAGTCATGTGTGAAGTCAGTAGGTTTTCTGTATAAGACCATGTTCCCTTTTTTTCCTTTTGTAAAAAATACAGGTGTTGACACTATTATGGAGCAAGCCAGCTATATTTCAGCACTTGGCTTCTCTCCAGAACCTTGGAATGCTCACTTCTGGTTGCATTTTTAAAAGTATCATTATTGTATTAATATTTACAGTTTGTATTGAACACAAATTTGGAGCACAAATTCATGGGAAGTGCTGTTTTGTTTTCTTAAACTAGTACTTGGGGATCACTATAGGTATAAGGTATAAGATTATTTATATATGTATATATGTGTATAAGATTATATATATGCATGCATGTATAAATACATACACGCATATTACATACACCAAATGCTACATATGCTCGTGAGCATGTATGCTGTGTGTATGTGTGATTGTGAGTGTATGAAAGTCTTGCTTTAAGCAAGAACCAAAAAAGAAGAGTCAAACACAAAGAAAACATAATTTCCTTATGTTTCAAACTATCCCAGGTGCTTAACTCCATTGTCTCCTTGGGTTTTCTCCAAATGTAACTTATTTATCATGAATTTGGAGGATCTTTGAAGATGATGTGTAGAGGGATAGTTAGCGGAGGTCTTTGTCCACTCAAAACCGCAAGGACACCCTTCGGGGAGAAGCCCATTATTCTGAAGTTACCATTTGGCCTTCTCTCCCCTAGATGATGAGAAAATTGCAAGTCACATCCAGTTTTTGTTAGTTTTATTTCAATTATGATAATTTTAGCTGAAAACTAAATTAGAGCTTAATTTTAGTCACAGCCAGCAGGAGCAGATGCTACTTTTCTGGCTCCTGGACATTTCTTCTCCTCATAAGAACAAACACGCCTACCCCCCTTCTCTTTTCTCCCTACTTTCTGTATTACATATAAAGCAACATAGAAAAAAAAATGGGCAGGCATTCGTAAATCATAAAGAATCATTCTTTCGATGTTGGTCACCTGTTAAGTCTAAGTTCTAATGACCGCCGAAGAAAAAAACAGCTTTTGACATACAAATATTCACAAAGGAAATGTTAATGCTGCCTTAATATCTGTCCTTAGCTTTTAGAAAATGATAGCCTTGTCGAGATACAGTTCATCCATTTAAAGTGTACAACTCAATGGTTTTTAGTATATTCACAATGTTGTGCAACCATCACAATCAATTTTAGAACATTTTCTTCAGTCCAAAAAGAAACCTCATGCCCATTGGCAGTCACTCCCCATTTTTTTCCAAAATCCCCCAGTCCCTGGCAACCACCAGTCTACTTTCTATGTCTCTGTGGGTTTGCCTACTCTGGACATTTCATAAAAACAGAATAGAAACTATGTGATCCTTTGTAAGTGGCTTTAGCTTATCTTTAACTTATCACAACGTTTTAAAGATCCATCCGTGTTGTAGTATGTATCAACACGTCATTTTATTGTTGAATAATATTCTTCTCTATGGATATGCCACATTTTACTTATCTATTCATCAGCTGATAGACATTTAGGTTGTTTCCATAAACATTTGTGTATAAGTGTTTATGTGGGCATATATTTTCATTTCTTTTGCATATATACCTAGGAATGGAATTGTTGGGTCATATGATAGACAACTCTGTTTAACCCTTTGAAAAACTGCAAGACTACTACCCAAAGTGGCTGCGTTATTTTTTCCATTCCTACCAGCAGTGTATGAGAATTGAAGTTGTTCCATGTCTTGGCTTTTAATTGGTTTTTTTTTTGTTGGGCTACACTAGACTAAAAATCTATACTTAGCCTCAACATTACAGTGTCAACATCAGAAACCATATTTAGCAAACTTATTATGACTTTTGCAGGTGTGCTTTAGGATTTGGTTGTAAAGCACCGAGAACAATCTTTCTATAGCTCTTTCCTGGGAGTCAGAAAATTTTCCAATACTAGAGCTCTCTGAATATTGGGAAAACAAGATTGTTGCTTCAGAAATTGCTTTTCTTTGTTCTCTGTGGACATCAGATATGTGTCTGTGGTTTTAGCTTCTGATGAGATTGGCTTTAAATGCTTCAGTGGTGGTGGGTTTTTCAGTTACTCTTCAAATGACTCCTTTTTCTTTGCATGCTGGTGGAAAAGAGAAGATAAAAAACATTGTCAGACAACTGTCTGATGTAGTGTCTTGGAGAATTCATATGCAGCTTCATATGGAATCCTCCTTCCTTTGTCCTGAAAAGTCACTCTTGTGTGTACATGAGCACTTTGATCTTTCTCACACTGTTTTCTTAGCAAGATGCTTGTCTTATATTCTTCTCTCTTTGGATTCTGAAATGTTTCCTTCTCATTCACTGCTCCAAGTACATTTGTGTGTCTTCCTTGACACCAGATTGAATTGCTGGGGGAAGAGATTCTGAACCTTCGCAGTGCCTTGCATTATATCGTCTCTTTCACCAGAGTTTTCATTGAGATCTTGGAGTGTTTGGTTCTAATAAGTTTTACTCACTTTTCACAATTGTATGTAGCGGTGTTGTGATGGAAACAGACCACGCTGAGGCATGAATGTGTATAGAAAGCTGACAAAGGAACACAGAAGGTTTGAAAATGGGCCTTTTATCTTTGTGATCAGGTTAAGACTCACCACAATGCTGACTTCCACTTTAATTTTTCTCCACAGTAGAATGTGTCCTATTTATTATTGTTCAAGATGGTATTTCAGCTGACTTTAACACTGTTAGCAGCTGCTGGCCCCAGCATGGCCTGGCAGCTGGTGTGGAGGGTTTCGAGCTGGCCCAGCATCTTCAGGGTCAGGGAAGGGAGAGGCTGCTGGGACCCCTGCTTCCCACATGTGCCGGACCTCGGGCCAGTGTGTTGTCTTCAGTGCCCTGGCGAGCCCTGCGTCCTCACAGAGCTGCCTGCTTCTGTGTCAAGGCCCATCCTGTCAGATCAGTGTGGTCCAGATGTTGGTTCGGGTCAGACTGACACTTGTCTCACACCTTTGTATGCTGCGATGTGGATTTCTGACCCCTTCCTGGGGCTGGTGCAAGCAGCAAGGGTGATTTCCTTGGTCCAGATGCTATTCCTTGCACAATTACTCCCTTTCATTCCTTCCTGATTATGATGAATAATCAGCATGCTGGATTTTTTTTGACTCTGTCTAGTAAATTCAACCTTTTTCAAAAAAAAAAAAAAAAAGAAGTGCTATAAGGTTGCCTTCTTTCAGCTTTCCTATTTAATACAATAAGACTTTTTTTTTTTTTTTGAGACAGGGTCTCTCTCTGTCACCCATGCTGGAGTGTAGTGGCACAGTCATAGCTCACTGCAGCTCAAACTCCTGGGCTCAAACAATCCTCCTGCCTTAGCATCCTGAATAGCTGAGACTACAGGCACATGCCACCGTGCCTGGCTAATTTTTTAATTTTTTGTAGAGATGGAGTCTCACTATGTTGCTCAGGTTGGTTTCAAACTCCTGGGCTCCAGTGATCCTCCCTCCTTGGCCTCCCACAGGGCTGGGATTACAGGCGTGAGCCACTGCGCCTGGCTGCAATAGGATATTAAGGAAAACAAGTCCTTCAGTCCCTCTGCTTTGAATTTCATGTTGTTAGAGGAAATCATGTATGACCCCTCCATGGTGAACTTGTCTACCTATCCTCCATGTCATTCCCATCATTCCCCCTCAGTCCTTAAAGGTGTGGCCTCTACCTCCCTGTCTCACTTTACAACACTGTCATAATTTTTGGCGATCTCGGGGTCTTTGAAGATGATCCTTTAGGTATTCTGGCCTCTCGCTTCCTTTTTTACTACTCCTCCGCTGGTCATTTTTCCCTCCAGTCTTCCTCAGCTGGTCCCGCCTAGATCTTACTGTTACTAATAATTTCACCTCCTCCACTTCTTAATTTCAAGAATCTCATCCTCTGATAACCATGTTCTACATTTCCAACTTCCTTTCTTTGTGTCTCTAGGAGCTACGGTCCATCGACCACCCCCTTTACACTGGCTCTCACCTCCCTCGCGCCTGTGCTTCCGTTCTTCTCCGTGTAAATCCCATAGTTGATCATTTTATTCCTGATCTTGCCCTTTCCCTCAGTGTTCCCGCTCCTCTGTCATTTCACTGGACTTGCTTGATGATGTCACAGTCTGGGGTGGATTCAGGACCTGCTCTGACTGGCACCCGTGCAGGCGAATGTGGCTGGGGCAAGACCGACAGCCACACTTCCAGGCTTCACTTAAAGTCCTGAGCAGGAATCGCAGACGAGCCGGTGCCACACTCCCCGGGTCCATTCACTGTATACTTGCCTCGACTATTTCATACTGTTTCTCCCCAAATCCCCAATCATTCTTCTTCCATCTTCATTCTCAGATGAAGAATTTATTCCTACTTCACTGAAAAAAATGGAAGCAATCGAAAAAGAACTTCCAGACTCCCATCATGTCATCTATCCACTCTCACCCTCTGCCGCTGTAGCGGTCACCACGGACTAATGTTTCTCCAGCTGTATCAAGCCAATCCCTCAACCTCAGTAGTAGTTTCCACTGTTTTGTTTATTCAAGAACATTCTTCTAGGAATTTCCCACTTTCTGACCTGCGTAATCAATTTTCCCTCTCTGTTTGGTCATCCCCACCCCCATTTACAAATGCTGGTTTTTTCCTCCCCGCTTTTTAAAAAAGAAAGTCTTGCTTGACTCAACATCAGTCTCAGGCTTCTGCTGTCTTTCCCTTTTCCACTGTACAGCAAAACTCTGAAGAGAATTTAGTGTCCCCATTTTACTCCTTCCTTTCTTTCACGAACCCCTGCTGTCAGGCTTTCTTTCTACTGCTCCTTTGAAACTGATCGCTCAAGGCCATCGATGGCCTTCGTCCAGCAAGACCCGGTGGCCAGCGGTCCGTCCCCACCCTGCCTGCCTTATCAGCAGCACTGGACACAGTTTCACTTCCTGCATTTGGAAACACATTCTTCACTTGGCTTCTAGGACACCGGTTTTCTGGTTTCTCTCCAACTCGGGGTTGATTCTTAGTCTTCCTTGCTAGTTTCCCTTCACTGTTCAATCTCTTTGTGCTGGTAAGACTCAGTCCTTGGGTCCCTTCTCTATTTCCCCCACTGGTGGTCTCATCCATGCTCATGACTTTAAATACCCCCCGTGTCTTACACTTCCAAATTAATATCCTTAGCCTGCATATCTTTCTGTCACTCCTTGTATACCTAATTGCATATGTGGTGGCTTCTTTTAGGTACCTAATAGAGTATCTCAACTCAACACCCTCAAAACAACCGTCTGGACTTCCCTCCACATCTACTCCTTCCGCAGTCTTTCCTGTCTTAGTAAATAGAAACTATCCTCCAGTGGCTCGGGGTAAAAATCTTGATTCATCTTTAGCCTCTTTCTTTTCTGATACCTGAAATTCAACATTTAAGCAAATCCTGTATCTCTATCTTCAAAATGTACCCAGAGGATAACTACTTATTGCCACCTTCACAACTACCCTCTAGTCTTCCTAACTGGTCTCACGACTTTCACCTCCTCTTCCTTCTACTTTATTCTCAGCACAGCAACCAAAGTCTCACAGATCAAGGCCCTCTCTTGCATAAGGTCTTCTAGGGACCCCGTTAGTGAACTCTGTCCAGCCCCGTTGGCCTCCTTGCTATTCTTGGAGCACGCACCCTCAGGACCTTTGCTCTTCCTGTATCCTCTGCCTGGATGTCAGCTCGCTTACCTCCTTCCTGTCTTTACTCAGCGTCATCTTCACTGAACAACCTATTTAAAGTTGCAATCTGCTGCCTTCTGGCATTTTCTATTTTCCTTCCTTTCTTTATTTTGTGCAACAATTATAACTATCTAACATGCTATATATTTTACATCTTATTTTGTTTATTTCCTATCCACCCATTATTTCCTATCTCCCCATCAGCTGAATATATACTTTGTTAGGGCAGGAATTTTGGGCCATTTCATTCAGTGCCAAGAACAGTGCCTGGCATGATAAGCACTCAATAAATAGTTGTTGTCACATGAAGACCACATGGATTCAAATTGGGGCTTCTTCTTTCTTATTATAACCTGCCTCTTCCCGCAAAGGATATGAGGTGACCAGTCTCCTTTAAATGAACCACACTGAGAAATTGATACTTTATTAATCCCTTGTGCCTCTATGCTAGCCCTGAAGATTTGCAGCAATAGAGGGTAGTAAGCTAGGCTCAAAGAGGAAACTGACAGGACAGCTCTTTAGCACTAGTAGGCTGATAAAAACTATGGGAACTCCTTCGTAAACATCTTCAAAAGCTTTATTGAGTGACTAATAGCTTCACCAAATAGGACTGATGGTCTCATACATATTTTTAAGACAGGGGCATAAGGTATTCTTTTCCTTAATTTTGGTAAATTCAGGAATTCTAAGGGAAGAGATGGAAAATGCTGTGAGATTTCATGATATTTAGTTAGTACCTGATATTGATTGAATTTTATTCCTCTCTCTAAAGATATGTTGCAGTTCTAACTCCTAGTGCATGTGAATATGACCTTATTTGGAAATAGGGTCTTTGCAGATGATCGGGTTAAGATGAGGCCATTAGGGTGGGCCCTAATCCAGTACGACTGGGGTTCTCATGAAAAGAGGAAATTTGGACACCGAGAAATATACAGGAGGAAGATGATATGGGGACACAGAGAGAATACTATCTGTGAGGGAGGGAATGCCTGATGCTACCAGAAGCCAGGGGAGAGAGCTGGGACAGATGCTTTCTCAGAAGAAACCAACCCTGCTGACACCTTGATTTTGGACTTCTGGCTTCCAGACTGTGAGACAATAAATTTCTGTTGTTTAAGCCACTCAGTTTGTGGCACTTAATCATGGCAGCATTACCTTATTTTCATTTTATTATTGTATATAGCTTGGACATAGTATTTTAGGACTGATAATTTATTTAAATTCTAGAGCTTTAGATTTTAATTACCTAGAGAAAATTTCCATCTATCACTTATTCATTAGTAAAATCATGGTATATACTATATCATTCTCAGATATTTCATGAAAAGAAATAGCATTTTTTAAAATTTCAAGATATTATGGAGGTACAAATATTTTTGTTTACATGGATCATTTTTGTGTTGCTTGAGTCAAAGCTAAAAGTATACTCATCATCCAAATAGTGTTCATTGTACCTGTGAGGTAGGTTTTTGCCAATCTACTCCCCACCCTCCCTGATTTCCACTGAGTTTTACTTCCCTCTGTGCACATGTGTGTTCACCAGTTAGTTCCAATTTAATAGCTCGTACAAGTGGTGTTTGTTTTTCCATTCTGGAGATACTTCACTTAGGATAATGGTCTCCAGTTCCATCCAAATTGTAGCAAAGGGTATTAATTAATCCCTTTTTATGGCTGAATAGTACTCCACGGTATACATAGATCACATTTGGTTAATCTACTCATGAATTGATGGACACTTGGGTTGATTCCATATCTTTGCAATTGAGAATTGTGCTGCAATAAACATTCGAGTGCAGGTGTCTTTTTGATAAAATGACTTCTTTACCTTTGGATAGATAGCCAGTAGTGGGGTTGCTAGATCGAATGGTAGATTGACTTTTAGTTCTTGGAGGAATCTCCATACTGTTTTCAATAGCATTTATTTGCATATGTAGAGGGCTAACTTTGTAAATAAAGTGACAGACTATATTTAACTCTTTAACACTCTACTTTAAGAAGTACTTTTGATAAATACAGCTTTAGAAATGCAATATACATGTGAGATACTCTTGAGAGTTTTCTGAGATAAGGAAATATTTTTACATACAGTCAGCCTTTTGTATCTGCAGGTTTTGTATCAGAGGATTCAACCAACCACAGATCAAAAATATTCAGAAAAAAACCCCAAACCAATAAAAAATAACAATACAACAATAAAAAATGCAAACAAAAACAATACAGTGCAACAACTATTTTCATAGCATTTATATTACATTAGGTAATATAAATAATCTAGAGATGGTTTAAAGCATATGGAAGGTTGTGTGTAGGTTATATGCAAATACTATGCCATTTTATATCAGGGACTTGAGCGTTTGAGGATTTTTGGTTCCTTGGGGAGGGGTCCTGGAACCAATCTTCCATGGATATCAGGGGACGACTGTAATCTTAAATATTTTACATTAACTATTGGGACTATGAATGGAGTCTGGAAGAAAAGGTTTATTCTTTGAGAGGCTAAATTTGGTCATTTAAATTTGTTGAGAAAGTTTTTGAGATATTGTGAAATTCATTTAAATTGACAGACTTTAATGTTGGTAAGAAATGGTTTTGTATGTTAAAATATCTTTTCCCTCCTATATTCATTATGCATCCTAAGATATGGTAATATATACGCAGAACTATATTTTTAAAATACTTAATTTAGTTTGACATTATTGTAAGAAAGAAAAGATCTAAGAAGAGATCAGTGGCTTAAAATTCCATAGTGATAATGAACTTGGAGGGAACCTTATATACTAAGTGAATTATAGTCTAAAGATAGTGGGAAAACTATACTCAAACAATATTGAAAAACATCTGATTTATTCTATTTATGAAGATCTGTAAGTTTAAACATCTCTGACATATTTGGGTTTTTTTTTTGGTGTGTTTCAGTTTTCTATTCCCCAGATTTCATATTATAGCTTAAAACTTTGTTACAGTTAGAAATACACAACGATTTTGTATAACACAGAAAAGTACTGAAGATCTACAGCTCTTGTAGGCTGTGTAAATTTTGGATCTTAGTTCTAGCTTTGGTTTTGTGGACGAAATGATAACCTTGATAAAATTTTTTCACCTTTTAATTTTATTTTCATTGTCTTTAAAATTCTAACATGTGTTTAATTGGCTTCCTAAAAATCTTTGTGGAGACTGACAAAATTTGGATATGTGATTCTTTCTTCTGAGAATTCAGTCCAGTCTGTGGCATTGCTTGAAATGTTCTCTTGCTTCAGGTAGGCTTTTTGTCTTCCTCTGCTACCGACTGTAGTTTCCTTTAATTGTTAAAGGTCCTCTTTGGACATTTCAGTTGAAAAAGTACTGCTCAATCTATGGAACTTGAAGAATGCCACTATGACTAAAGGAATTGCAACTAAACAAAATGAAAGCACTTCATATTTTGTACGGAGGAGGATTGCTTAGTATCTAAAATGTGCATTGACTTGTGTAGTGTCTATTTATATGTTCTATCAGTAACACATAGTACTATGGTCTGAATGTTTGTAGCCCCTCAAAATCCATATGTTGTAACCTAATCACTAGTGCGCTGGTGTTAGTAGGTGGGTCTTTGGGAGGTGATTAGGTTATGAGGACTCAGAGACTTCAGAGAGCTAGGTCAGCCCTTCCACCATGTGAGGACATGGCCAGAAGGCACCGTCCATGATCTAGAAAGCAAGTCCTCACCAGACAATGAATCTGCTGGCACCTTGATCTTGGACTTCCTAGCCTCTAGGACTGTGAGAAATAAATTTGTGTTCTTTATAAACTGCCCAGCCTTTGAGATTTTGTTATAGCGCCCAAATGGGCTAAGACACACAGGTAGACATTTATTTGACGACTTAAGGAAAAGAAATAGAAATGTAGACATGTTGCTGGTGCTTATTTTGGGGCATAGGCTAATGTGTAGAACTATAACTGCATGTTATGACCGCAGAGCTCAGAATCAAAGCGAGGGAGATTCTGCAAAGATTCCATGTTTATATTTCAGGATACAGAGTGTAAGGCAGTTCCCACCAAATAACTTGGGTCCTTTTCTGGCAGATTATTAATTTAAAGTAATTTACTTTTTAGACCTGTCTGCATTAGGACTTACGGTAAAAGTCAGATACAAGACAAAGGGAAGGTGACCTCTCTTTTTGGAGGTCTATAGTACTGGACGGTATGGAGGGCTTTTGGGAAGTCTGTAGCTTGCCCCAGATGCTGACAAGCTTTTGGAATAGCAATAGTTTTGGGATTTGCAGGAGAAATAGGCAGGAGTAGAAGCCACAGTTATATACAGAGTAGAAGGATGCAGGGAATCATTATAAGCGAATTCTGCAAGATGTGGCTTTTGGGATAGGTGCTTTATAAGATTTAAAGGGTCTTTTGATGGCAGCACACTGACACATGGATAGATGAAAGTGTAATTAACACTTTGTTAATTACAGCTCCACATGGGAGAAGGCTGCTAGGCAGGGCACACTGGAGATTGCACCAAGGGATAGGGGAACAGCAAGCTGGAACTGCAGGGGTCAGCTTAGTGGTCTGGGGCTAGTGAGGTTCTGAGAGTCCTCTCTGGATTGCCTTATTTGAATAATTCTTCAGGCTCTGGGATAGAGAAGCTGTCCCTAGGTATCTGGTACTCAGCGCTAGGGCAATTAGGGTGGTTATGTAGTGGCCCAGAGTATGAAAATCCCATAAGGGAAGTGGTTGGAATATGGCCTTAATTAGCTGTGAAAAAAGAGGAGGTGGACTGGCCTCTAGCCAGGCCCTCAAAGTGGTCAAGGTAGCACTTTAAAAAAGGGGCTATACAATAGCAGGTATAGTATACATAGCATATTATATTATAGTAGGTATAAGTTCCTTATAGTTACTCTTCAGGTATATAGTTGATGCTTCTTCTTGGCTCTGCCATCTGTTGGTGAGAGGGAGGGGAGGGCAGTTGTTCAAGAAATTTAAAGAGCTTAGAAAGTACCTTCCAAAACTTGTGTGCAAACTGGGCTGTGCACAGCTGGTGGGCATCTTGCTTTCCCAAGGAGGCCAAGGATCTTGACATGAGGAGGGTGTTTGCTGTTACTCACCAGGGGTAGCTGGTGCAGAAGATGCCATGCACCTACTAAGGGTCATCCCCACAATCAGGAGAGCCTGGGACCATGCCAAAGGAAAAGGCAGAAACCACATCCAGTATAAGGTGTCACAGGAACACTTGCAGATTGAAAGGGGTGGAAAAGTCTCTGGAGTCACCTAGACCTGTTTTTGACCAAGGTAGAGCATCCCAAGTGATGAGGCGTTTACTATAAATACCATACCAGTCATTCAGTGCTTTGCTTTTTTTTTTTTGAGACAGAGTCTCACACTGTTGCCTCAGCTAGAGTGCCATGGTGTCAACCTAACTCACAGCAACCTCAAACTTCTGGGCTCAAGCGATCCTCCTGCTTCAGCCTCCCGAGTAGCCGAGACTA
Organism: Avahi laniger; assembly: GCA_963575035.1. Classification (NCBI taxonomy): domain Eukaryota; kingdom Metazoa; phylum Chordata; class Mammalia; order Primates; family Indriidae; genus Avahi; species Avahi laniger. The sequence goes on along the minus strand of CAUYSK010022301.1, from coordinate 2,938 downwards.
CAGGCATGCGCCACCATGCCCAGCTAATTTTTTTCTATATATTTTTAGTTGTCCAGCTAATTTCTTTCTATTTTTTTTAGTAGAGACGGGGTGTCACTCTTGCTCAGGCTGGTCTCGAACTCCTGAGCTCAAACCATCCGCCTGCCTCTGCCTCCCAGAGTGTCAGGATTACAGGTGTGAGCCACGGTGGTTTGAACTGACCTCAGCACTCAGCCTGGTGGAGTCGTGGCGCCCATGACATATGTGACTGATGGCTTTGCCAACTGAGCAGCACAAGAGCTTGTCCTAAAAGAGCTGGCCTCCCTTTTTAATGCTGTAGCTGTGGTTCTCTGATACCTCTGTAAATAGGACTCTAACTTACTGCCTACACCAGTATCTTTTAGCTGTAGCTGGGGTGAATGTTTCCATGGCAATTGTAACTTCTGGAATGAGGACTCTATGAGGGGGCAGTTTTGGCTGGTACACATGGCCACAGTTGACTAAGTTGCCCGCCTACGGAGCACAGTTTTATAAATTAGATGGGGGTTGGGGTAGTGTTCTTCTTTAGAGTTGATTTCCTCCAGCCTTCAGGGTCCTCTTTGTTAGAATATTAATGGCTTGCATGATTCACCCTTTTGTTTTCTCAAAAAATAGAAAGAAAACAAAGAAAAAGACTCATTTTATGTGTGTCAGTGGTAGAATAATCTTATGATGTTTTATATACATGAGTCTTTCTTTAGATTATTGCTGCCTAGGAAGTAATAAACTTAAGTGTTTTAAATTTTAAAATACTGTGACTTCTGGTGAGTTTATCACCATTTCTTAGTTGTTTATACCTTAAATGTCATAAAATATTGCACCCCCAAGCCACTGATAAGAAGTTGAAAATTTTGACTAATTGGTAATGATATTATATATACTGTATTTGATGATTATTCACATTTTCATAACTATTTTTATATTGAAATACTCCAATTTGTTTATTTTTTATCATATTTAAATACGTGCTTTATATAAAAGGACATCTAGTTCTGTAAGACTTACAGGAGAAAAGCAATTCCCTGCCCAACCTCTGCTCATCAGATTCCCTTTCTTCAGAGACAAATACTTGGAACTCTTTGAGCTTCTTCAACTATTTGCACCCATGTTTCTAAGAATAAGATTTTTTAGTCTTGGATACTATCTCCTGACCTACTGAGTGTCATGGGCTGAATTATGTCTCTCCACTAAATTTACATATTGAAGCCCTAACCTCCAGTAATTTAAAATGTGATCTTATTTGGAGACAGGGTCTTCGCAGAGGTAATTAAATAAGCATGAAGCCATCAGGGTGTGCCCTAATCCAGTCTGACTGGTGTCCATATAAGAAGAGGAGATTAGAACACCAATACACACAGGGAGGAGATGATGGGAAGATCTGGAAGAGCCATCCATAAGCCATGAGAGAGAGACAAAGACCTCAGAATGAAACCAACCCTGCCCATACCTTGATCTTGAACTTCTATTCTCCAGAACTGTAAGAAAATAAATTTCTGTTGTTTAAGTCACCTGGTCTGTGCTATTTGTTTTGGCAGCCCTAGCAAACTAATACATTGGAATAAAACAAAGATAAGATTTTAACTTTCTTATGTCCTCATATCCCCATCCTAAATTTACATATGCAAACATGTAAAGTTATTTCAGTATTATAGTCTTATTATATCTTTCTTTGAGGTTGTAATATTATCAAACTATTACTTGCAGGTGAACCAAGAAGTATGCTGTAAGTATATAACCTTTTATTCTTCCTGAAATTAATAATTATCTGATTTCTCATTTGATCGATTTTCTATGACCAATCACTCCTTCACTCTCAACTCTGGCAGAAGTGTAAATATCTTTTTAACAGTCAAACATGGAAAATAATTTATCAGTTTTGTTTTTCTCTTAAAGAAATTTCTTCTGGATTTTGCTATCAGCTGTATCCCACAGTCCCTGAGAAAGCATTCATGGGATGTAAAATTTTCTTTTACTCTCGCAATTGTTCCCATTGTTTATAGTTTGCTGTATTGCTATTAATAGTTAAATATCTGAGGCTATTTTCATTTCTGATCCTATATTTGACCTTACCTGTATCTTCTCACTTGAAACATTGCAGTTCCCAGTGTTTCGATATTTCACAGTGATGTGCATCAGGGCAGGTGTTTTCCATCCTTATAGTTGAGCATTCAATGTGCTTTCTCATTTTAGAAATTCATCTTCTAGAATATGAAGCATTAAAAAAGTAGTTTTCTTTTATAATTCGCCCCTCTCTATTTTCTCTCATCCTTTTTTCTGGAGCAACTGTTACTTAGAAGTAAGACCTTTGGGACTGATTTCCTAATTTTCTTATAATTTCTTTCCTATAGTCCAACTTTTTAACTCACTTTCAGGAGGATTTCTTCAACTTTATCTTCCAAACCTTTTTTTTTTTTGAGACAGAATCTCACTCTGTTGCCCTGGCTAGAGTGAGTGCCGTGGCCTCAGCTTAGTTCACAGCAACCTCAAATTCCTGGGTTCAAGCAATCCTCCTGCCTCAGCCTCCCGAGTAGCTGAGACTACAGGCATGTGCCACCGTGCCCGGCTAATTTTTTTTTCTATATATTTTTAGTTGTCCAGATAATTTCTTTCTATTTTTTTTTTTTTAGTAGAGACGGGGTCTCGCTCTTGCTCAGGCTGGTCTCGAACTCCTGAGCTCAAACAATCCTCCTGCCTTGGCCTCCCAGAGTGCTAGGATTACAGGCGTGAGCCACCGCACCCGGCCAAGATATCTTTTTTTACATGTAAAATAATGTCTGTCTGCGGGTGGGGGGGTGTTGTTATAGCTGTGGAGGAAATAGGAAATAGTTAATAACAGGCTCTACATGTTCCTACTGTTGACAATTCACAAGTTAAATGGTGGAATGAAAGGGGGCAGAAACGGTTTTCAGGGGCACACGTT
>CAUYSK010022300.1:0-91416 GCA_963575035.1 Avahi laniger | reverse complement strand
TCTCTTTCACTATTAGAATAATAAAATTTTAGAGTTGCCTGGGTGTGGTGGCTCACGCCTGTAATCCTAGCTCTCTGGGAGGCCAAGGCGGGCGGATTGTTTGAGCTCAGGAGTTCGAAACCAGCCTGAGCAAGAGCAAGACCCCGTCTCTACTAAAATTAGAAAGAAATTAATTGGACAACTACAAATATATAGAAAAAATTAGCCGGGCATGGTGGCGCATGCCTGTAGTCCCAGCTACTCGGGAGGCTGAGGCAGGAGGATCACTTGAGCCCAGGAGTTTGAGGTTGCTGTGAGCTAGGATGACGCCACGGCACTCACTCTAGCCCGGGCAACACAGTGAGACTCTGTCTCAAAAAAAAAAAAAAAAAAATTTTAGAGTTGAATGCTACCACAAATATTTAGGAGGCAACTTCCCATTGAAGTAAGAATTCTTTTGTAATATACCTGAAAGATGTTATACACTGGCTGGTAAATGCATCTAGTGATTGGAAGGTCATCACTCTCATTTCAGTTTGGGATTGATTATTTCATACAACCCACAAACATTTATTGAATGCCAAGTACTATTCTAAGGAAGAATAAAATATGACACTGTCCTTATAATTGCCAAGACTAGAGGGGAAAACATTATGCCAAGGAATTAAGTGGGATATCAGAGACGAATATTAGCTATGATGAAAGAACAGTGGTGGAAGAACCCAGATTTCCTAGGAGAGAGAAATTGGGGATGCTGTCACAAAGGAATTGCCACAGTAACTGTCTGAAAGACCAAGTAGTGGTTCTTCAAGTAAGGAAAAAAGCATTCAGGAAGAAGGGATACCATATGCAAAAGCAGAAAGAACCTGGTCTGTCTGGCAAACTATAAGAGGTTTGGTACAGCAGGAGGCCACTGTGCACATGGTCATTGGAAAGAAAATGGAACCCAGGCTGAGAATCTGAGAAAGTTTTAGTACAAAAGCCTTTTCGCTTTAACCTTAGGCTCATGGTTCTCAAATTGGGATATGTGTGGCAGTATGTCTGAAAGAACTTGGAGATCACACATGGTCATCTTCTCAAATATGCATTTTACTTAAAGATTTTGGAAAAGTTTTTTATATTAAAATAGAGATACAAGTGAATAAAAAATAAATTTTAAAGCTAAAACATGAGACTTCAAAGAAATGCTGTGCTTGTAGCTAGCCAATTTAGGCTTCTCCTGAGACCTCCATGTGAAGCATGAGTTCAGTCTCCCCTGGTGTCTAGGGCTTCTTCAGTGGAAGAAGGAAGGACTGAGGTAGGACATGGGGAATCACTGAAGCATTTAAGTAGGAAGTCACAGGGTGAGATCTGAGCATTCCAGTGTTTGCACTGACTGGAGTCTGGCGGATGTGCTGCAGGAAAGGAGATCAGCAAGAAGGTTATGGCAGCAATCCAGGTAAGAAATGGTGTGACCACAAACTAAGTATGGCAGAGGACTAAAGAGGAAACACAGATAAGAAATATCTAAGAAGTGGAACAAACAGGATGTGGCGGTGAAAGAAAAAAAGCTGAATGTGACTCCCATCTTCCTTGTTTTGGCAACTGGGTGAACAGTGATACCGTTAATTAAAGTAGGAGGTTGGGAATATAAACACATTTTGGACTATAAGAAATAGTGAGCCGATACTTTAAAATGTTGAGTATAAGTTAGAATATCTGTAACGTGCAGTAAGAAATATAAATCCAATCTACAAGAAAAGAACTTTGGTCTAGAAGTGTGTATTTAAGTCACCAGCACACACATGGTAGCTGGAGCCATGGATGTGGAGCCAATCAATCAGGAAAAGGCTGAAGACTACAAAGCACATCAGAAGGCTGGGGGCTTACTATAGCTTCCAGGTGAGTTGTCCCTTCTGAGATGCATGGTGAAATTTGATTGTTATTGTCCTGGTGTTAGGAGGTGTGGCCTTAAAAGAGGTGATTAGGTCATTAAGAAAGATTAATGCTTTCTCACAGGACTTGGCTGGCTAGCTAGTGTGGGAGTTCAGCCCCCTTTTCTCTCTAGCACTCATCCCTTCTCCCTTTCTACTTTCCTGCCATGCTATGAAGCAGCATGAAGCCCTCATCAGATGTGGCCACCAATCTTGGACTTCCCAGCTTCCAGAACCGTGAGCCACATAAACCTCTTTCCTTTATAGATTACCCAGTCTGTGGTATTCTTTTACAGCAACAGAGAACAAACTAAGACGGGCTGAATCCTGGGAAATGGCAATATTTAACGGATGTATGTGGAAACAGGACTGGCCAATGAGATTAATGGCCAGGTGAGAAAAGCAGTACAGTCAGGACAGTATACTATCATGAACATCAAGGGGGAAAAAGTTCAAGAAGAAGGTGACTCCACCTAGTCCCACAAAGACAAACGGAAGCCTCCGTGGTGTAACTTGCATAGCCAGAGTACCACGAGAGCCACGGGGAACTCACTCTACTGTTTGTGTTCTACCCATTCTGCTCCACCTTACTCGCCTCTTCATCTGGTAACTTCAAGTAAAATACGCAACATACTTAAGATATTCATCTTGATGTTTCAAATTTTTAAAATAAAGCTTTGTGATTTTGTGTTGGGTTTTTAAGTGGAAGAATGTACAAATAAATATGACAAGATTATAATCCTTTCAAAATACCAAGCATAGCCTTTCCTTCATCTTCCAATTCAAACCGAAGAGTCTGAAGTTCCTGTTCCATTTCTATCCGGAAGCCCTCCATTGACTCTCTGTGTGCATCTTTTAATGACTGGAGCTCTGCAGAATGTTTTTGTTGTAAATGATTTTCTAGAGCCTAGAACAGGAGAAACAAATTCAAATTATTATGCTAGAATATAGGAAAGAAAATGCAAACAAGAGAGATAATAGTTTAGACTCTCGGGGACAATGTTAAAAAAAAAATAGAAAGTAGTTACTAAAACGCAGCTATTATTTAAGAAATACAAGGTGCATTTACTTCATTTTCAAGAAAACTAGATATGAGATATCACCATAAGAAAAAAAATTAGTAGGGTCATTTCAGTAGAATAAATAAATCATCATGAAACCAGTTTGATCCAATATATTTTGGCTTGAACTAGACATGTAGACCCTGTCCTAAGGCAGTTTTCAAATATAATCATTTTCTAAAGCTGCTAAGGGGTGTAAACTACCTAAAATTAATAATTCTTCTGTGTGCACAAACTTAGACTTAGGAAAGAGGAAGAGGAAGACATTACCAAGAAAAGATCTCTTTCTGATTAGAAAAAAAAGTTACGAGGACTTTTAGAACTCCAATCCTATGAAATCTTTTGTATGTGTTTTCTACAGCCATTCTTTGCACCTGTATTTGTGAGAAGCAGCAAAAACTCTGAGAATAGGTAGCTGGAAAAGTATATGAAAGGCTTTCATGTGATTAGTTTAAAAAGCCAGAGAGAAGAGACTACATATAGCTATGACTAAGAGAAGATATACGACCACAGGAAAAAAAAAATTAGAACTCAAGGCACTTCAAGGTAAGAGATTAAACTGTGACAGTAAGGTGTTGTGTTTTTTTAACTATAATTTATAACATGAAATGATTCTGAGAAAAATACTATGTTGTAACTAGGGCTATCTTTCTTTAATCACTACTTTAAAATGCTGTTTTTTAAAATTATTATTTGGCTAGTTATGCTCACTGTTTTACAAGTGTTTTATTACTGAAAAATAAAACATGGGTTTTTTGAAATACAAGTAAAATAAAGGACTTTTAGTTTAGACAGTGTTATTAGGTAGCTGGCTACTTAATCACAGTGCAGTAAAACTGCAGGTTCTGATTTCTTTTGAACAATGATTAAAGTTCCATAAAAGACTTATGCACAAAATTAAAATACTGGTATGAGAGCTCATGTGCTATTCCAATTCATAAATGGTATCCAATAAATAGATTATTTAGCAATGCAATCAGGCCTAATTTTTAAATAAAAAAATCCTCCTTGACTTTCTAGGTAAGATCAACAGACTACAACTTACTGTATAGGGAAGAGTTAATTGTTTCAAAAAGAATAAGACTTTTTTGTTTTACTCATTTCTTTATAACATATCTTTTACGATAGTGCCTAAACCCAAATAAAGGATTAAGAAGCAATCTTTCTCTGTAATCACTATATATAGTGAAAATTATTATCAGTAAAAGCGTATTCTTCCATCAAATCTTTATCTTAATTACAATACAGTCCTTCGGAGCAATTGAAAAATATAGTGTTAAGAAATTAACTAAACCAAAATGAAGCATACAAGACTATGTCAAACATTTTAATACAGAACCAAGTAATGGATATGCAAAGACTCTGGCATATGATTAATCCAATATATCGATCTGATTTAAATACCTTCTGACTGAGTTGGTTTGACTACTTTTCACGTAGCCTTTAAGGCTGTATACAAAGGAATTATACTACTTTAAAATGTCTCCAATTTCACTTAATTGTGAATTTTGTACATAGAAAAGAAAGAATGTGAAGGAAAAAATTTGGAATTAAAAAATATAAATTCCTTGGATATATTTCTTTTTTGTGACCCAGAGTGAAAGAGAAAAATTAAAACTTCAATGAAAGATTATTATATGTACAAAATAGTATTAAATAATTAGAATGGTTACAGCTCAGTAGGATGATGTTAAAAGATTTAACTGAATTTATTTCATCACTGTGAACTACACAAAAAGCCACATGGTATATGAGTCTCATCATGAACTTGGCATTATGATGGGAAAGAAATGTTGGCTCTAGTCTAATTTGTCTGCTGTAGTATGCAATTAGCATATATGTTTAATCACTATGACTCATCAGGAAGTCCCATCCTAGAAAACACATTTAAATAAAACAATATGTAATTTTTTGGAGCAAGAAATGAATTCTTAAGAATTTGAAGGTGAATTATTATTAGGATATTGGATTACTTTGGAGTATATGTCACAGTAAACTTACTCTTTGTTCCTTTTCCTTTTCTTCTTCCATAGTTTGAAATGCAAGGACATGTGCTTCTTTTAAGGATTTATGTCTTTGTTGATGTTGTTCTTCTAATTCTTCAAGCTCTTGTGTAAGCCGCTGTCGTTCTTGTGTGAATTGGGCTTGCAGTTGCTGCAAAGAAGTCTGAGACTGGGAAAGCTGAATCTCCAAATTCTGTTTCAGCAAGGAAATCTGCACCACAGAATGGTGCAAAATAAAGAATAAATACAAGGGATATTTTAGAAACTACCAACCAAAGGGGAGAAAGCATTTCAAAGATACTAACTTTAGTCAAATAATGGCTCCACTGTCTAAAGTATATGGCAGCCCACATTTAGAAATACAATCAACACCTATGTTGGTTGCACGGCAATAAAAATTCATAATATGAAATAAAGACATAAGAAAACTAATATATTTATTAGGTTATAGTAACTTTGAGGAAATAGTATGAAAAGTTAAAACTGCTTATTTGTGAAGAGTAAAGTGAAGTAGTTAAGACTGAGCTCTGAGTTAAAATCCTATCTCTGCCACTTGTTAGTATCAACATCTTGCCAGGCTGTGGTGAGAATTAAGTGTGTTACTACACATAGTTCATTTAGGACAGTCTCTGGCATGCAGTACACATTCGATAAATGTTAGCTAGGAGTATTTGAGAATTAAAAACCTATTCTTTAAGAAGATTTGTCAGTTTATAATTTAGAATCCTTAAGCAAAATAATTTTTGAATTTTGATTTAATTCAAATGACTTGCAAACTTTTAAGTTTTTTAAGAATCATAAACATCCCACAACCTTCTAGTTAGTCCTTATAATAATCAGGTGCTTTTCTTTTACTACGGAAAGCTGATTTGTTACACCTTACTATATCCGCATCATTTCTGGATGTTTTAATATATTTAGGTCTTTTTTGTAAGGATAAAAATATAAAACACATGTATATATTTAATATGTTCATATATGTGTTTGATGAAACCATTTAATTTGATCTATTTCTACTCTCAGATACAGGATATTATAACTTGAAACTGTATAACTTAACCATATTCTAAAAGAAGTCTAAATCTAAGAGGAACTTAGGGGAACCAGATAAACAGTTGTAAAATGCGTTCCATAAGCAACTTAAGAAACTTGTGTGTTTATATACCAGTAAAACCGTTTCTGTGGCCAAAAAAACCAACGAAAAGTGGAAACTTTAAAGTGAGTTTTGTAATGGGAAAAGACTTTCTTCTGATTGATGGAAGGCAGATATTGGTTGCCTCACATATCTCAAAAAGAAAGGTACCTGGGAAAGAAAGAGAGAAGGTGGGGAATCATTGGAGATGCAAAACAAGAAAGGAGGAAAGAACCACTCTTTGGAAAACAAAGGCCAGAAAAAGCTGCTGCTATCTCACTTTAAAAAGCAGCAAACAGTCATGGAGCTTAGTGAGTTCAGGGTGATGATTAGCTGTCTAACATGGCTTTGCACAAAGTTATAAACCAGGGTTAGTTGTAAAGATTAGCACATTCCTTCATCGCAATAGTCAAGCACTGGTGAGAAATGATATAAATAACATTGATGTTCAATCAGTTTTTTTTTTTTTTTTTTTTTTGAGACAGAGTCTCACTCTTTTGCACGGGGTAGAGTGAGTGCCGTGGCGTCAGCCTAGCTCACAGCAACCTCAGACTCCTGGACTCAGGCAATCCTTCTGCCTCAGCCTCCCGAGTAGCTGGGACTACAGGCATGCGTCACCATGCCCAGCTAATTTTTTCTATTTATTTTTAGTTGTCCAATTAATTTCTTTCTATTTTTGGTAGAGACAGGGTCTCGTTCTTGCTCAGGCTGGTTTTGAACTCCTGAGCTCAAACAATCTGTCTGCCTCGGCCTCCCAGAGAGCTAGGATTACAGGCGTGAGCCACTGCGCTCGGCCTTCAATCTGTTTTAATGTATTTCCAAAGAAGTGACTTTGTCTTTTGAAAGTCTATGAATTCCACTGATTAACTTCTATACAAACCTGTTTCGGGGATTATTTTATAGGTTTGGAGCCAGAGTGGAACTGCAACACTCTGACTCCAGGCAATACAACCCTCTATACCTCTAAAGGGAGCAGCACTCATGATTTACAACTGAAATAAACCCTGCAAATGTGAAAAGTACATGAGAATGTCACAGCCATAGCTAAGGCCATACTTGTGAAGTAAGACAGATTATAACATGTGACTTCTCATCATTTTATGCAGGAAAAATCAAGATGAAATAAATATTAAGGACAACCCAGAAGGAAAAAATAAATTATAAAACGGTAACAGGCAACAAAAATACGTGTTTGTGAACACCAATGTGTCACTGACAGATCCATTGTCTGCTCAGCCAGCAGGTATTTGAAACAGAGAAGGCGCCTATCCACTCTCTTCCCAGGTCCAGCCCTAATTCCAGCCTCAGCATGAGGACCTGTGGTGACTGCCTTGTATTTCTCTTGTGATAATTTGTTAGAATCTATACGGGAAAGCTGGGAAGAGTGTGCGTTACACATAGAATAATGATTGATATTCTCAAAGTTCTTACCTCGCACCTGACCAACTGGGGACTAAAATCTGCCCAGCATTTTGCTAAGCTGTCCGCCCCGGTACAAATCTGTGTCCACCCAAAAAGATGGGTATGTTTGTCTGCTTCGCACAAAAGTCATGTTATAGGCTAGCACTGGCCCTGGACCCCATCCTCTGATTGCATGTGTGCTTAGATTTCTAAGAAGCCAATTAGTTCCCGACGGTGAATCTTGTTTTCTGCAATACCAACTTCAAAAGTTCACTGCATCAATAGACTTCCCATGTGTTAACTGGACTCAAATTTGACTCACACTTGAGCTAGTTAAGAATGAAACTTATGAAGAAATATAACATTTAAAATGATTGCATGCATGAAGTACCACAGTTATATAATAGTCATACATTTAAAATCTATGAATAGTTTTAAATTTATCCAGCTTAAATAATATATACTTAAATATTTCACATGATAACATACTTTACCTTGAAAGAACTCCAAAATAGTACATTTCATCTGAGGATATATGATTAATCTTTGTATCTACACTCAAGAAAACAATATAAACTATACGCAGAAAGATATTATCATGCATTTTAATGTTCAAATATACTTAGATGTTTTGTATTATTAACTTGGAAAGCACACCAAGATAATATTAAGGCTATCTAAAATCTCCAGATTCATGCTCAAGACAGTAACATAAATTATATGCAGAAAGCCTTAATCATGCAATGCAGCATCAAAACTTATTTTGTTCTTTTTGTAAATAAATTTGTAGAATTGCAATAAATAATCAGCCTTTATTCAGCATGAAAATTACACAGCACTTTAAAAGACAAATAATGAGCAAAGCAATGTAAAATGAACTAATGTTTTATAGCTATAATTAAAACAGCTGAGTTTAATATACTTTACGGAAATATATATTAATGTACAACTTCATTAATTCAAAACAAAAGAGAACAAAGATGGACTTTGCATAAAAGGTTTGGGCAACCTTGGTCAGTACTTTTGTCATAGAATCCTAGAAAGGCGTGTGTTGAATAAATGAATAATAGCTGTTTTGAATTATATATTATATTCAAATTAAGTAGTATGTGGTGTTAGTTTCTACACGTTACAATTTTAAAATTTTTAATGTTTTTAATTTTGTTATTTTTAAATAAACCAAGGAAAATCCTCATTTCAGAAAAAAATCTGATCTTTATTTTTAAAATTCTTACCATAGCAATTTAGCTATGAATTATATAATATATTCTACTGATTAATAGGTACTAGATATTTTAGAAACAATTTTAAAGGCCAAACTGCACTGGTAGTAATTGCTACCTTCTGATCTCTACCATTTAAAATACTGTTGTCTTTTTGAAAATAAAGTTTTACTACCTTTTAAAAAATAAAGTATTAAACATAAAGTTTTATAAAAATTTCAAAAAGAAAAAAGTAAAATTAAAAATATATGGATAAATTTTTTTTTTTTTTTTGAAGAAAGAAAAGCTCTACCTCTTACAAGGATTCTATATTTCCACAATGGTGCTGCAGAAGACCCCCCTGAAACATTAAATCTGAGGTACAGGGTATGACAGGATGTCAGCATGAGACATGTCATTAATTATGTCCATCTTACCTACAGCCTTTGGTTTCTGATGCAATGTTGGTGTCATTTTTCCCAAAGAACATCAGTCTTGTTACGGAAATGAAAGAATACAAAAAATATAAAATAATTTATCGTCAAAGCATGTCTTGACGCTGGGCACGGTGGCTCATGCCTGTAATCCTAGCACTCTGGGAGGCTGAGATAGGTGAATTGCTCAAGGTCAGGAGTTCGAGACCAGCCTGAGCAAGAGTGAGACCTCCGTCTCTACCAAAAAATAGAAAGAAATTATCTAGACAACTAAAAATATATATATAGAAAAAAATTAGCCGGGCATGGTGGTGCATGCCTGTAGTCCCAGCTATTCGGGAGGCTGAGGCAGGAAGATCACTTGAGCCCAGGAGTTTGAGGTTGCTGTGAGCTAGGCTGATGCCATGGCACTCTAGCCCAGACAACGGAGCCAGACTGTCTCAAAAAAAAAAAAAAAGCATGTCCTCAGATAGTAATCTGTGGTTCTCACACCTGGTTGTATATCAGAATCATCTCTGTAGACTTTGTTTTTTTTTTTTAGAGACAGGGTCTCACTATGTTGCCCAGGCTGGTTTCCAACTCCTGGCCTCAAGTGATCCTATCCTCTCCCACCTCAGCCCCACAAAGTGCTGGGATTACAGGCACGAGCCACCGCACCTGGCCTCTATAGACTTTATTTTTTTTTTTATTATTACTATTTTTTTAATATTCGTTGCACAGGGGCCATGCTAATCTTCTCTGTATCGTTCCAATTTTAGTATATGTGCTGCCGAAGCGAGCACTTTGTAGACTTTAATAAAGACAGTTGCCTAGGCCCTGATCCCTTGAGATTCTGATTTAGTAGGTCTAGAATTGGGCCCAGGCTGCCCAACATATTTTTATTCCTAGTTACCAAGGTAAAAAGTATTCACTGAGGAAATTTTAAAAATATAGGAGTATACAGAATAAAAAGGAAAGTCTCTTTCACTCTCTTTCCTTGCCAAATCCCAATCCCTAAGGTTAACCAGTGTTAATACTTTGGTATGTGTCTCTGCAGACTGTAATAACTTGGGTCTCTCCTGATACAATTAACTCTTGCTTTTTAAGCTATGTCATGTGTAAATGGTTAGATAATTTTCATCAAATGTAAATAATATATCTGCCATGATCTGACAAAAATATTCGCCATATCTTATACACAAAAGCTAGAGGCCACAGGGCACACCTCAAAACATCAGTGCTTTATGTCCATAGTAGTTAAACCAGTGATCCCTGGGGCAGCTGATGGGGACAGAGATTCTATAATCTATGTATCACACTGAGAAATAAACACCCTTCAAATGTCAAACTGTGAGGTCTCCTGACTTGTAGGTGTTGATGTGGTGGTATTTACACACCAACTTGATGTAGCTTTCTCCAAGATAAGTATGCTAAGGGATTTATTTAATGATGTTTAATAACATTCCCATTAGGGAGGCCAGTGAGTTTCTGTTTTTGTAGTTTTTTTCCCCTTCAAAGTAGTATTCATAGGGTATACATGATATTTAAATATGCCCTACTCTTTGAATGACTACACAGATAACCCATGGCAGGCACTGTTCCTCGCTTCTCTAACAGCCCTTCCTCCCCTTTCCTTTATTCCCAGTTAGCTGAACTCTTGAGTTTGCTCAGGGATTGAATGGAAATCCCTAGAAGGTAGGCCCCTTTACTAGCACCAACAGATGAATTATGACTAGGACAAGAAAGGCACAGTAATCTAATTCTAAGGCATTAATATTAAGTCTAATACTTTCAAGTATATAAAGCAACATTAAAAATTCTAACCTAGGTTTGGTACAGAATAGTAAGAATAATTAACATGTCAACAACTTATGTAAAATGTTTGAAGGTACTCAAATATTTTAATTCTTTCTATTTTTTTTTCCCTTTTTAACCACTAATTTGCTATCACTGAAGAGTCTAGTCAAGAAAAGTAAATTTATACTTATAACATTATCAATTATGGATTCTGAATTGTTCCTAATTTTTTGGCATTTTCTAAAAAGACCTATAAACTGAGTTTATTAAGAACTACAACAATGTTTATTAATGTCCTTAAGATATTTGTGGCATATGTTCACAATTATTCTCTTATTCTTATCTAAAACTAATTAGAAAGCGTCTATAAAGGAGAGATGAATCAACAATCACATATTTATTAGAAGACAAGGTGTATAGAGAGGAACTTTGCTAAGCATTAAGCTTTTACATGGAAGGTGGGGATAAAAACTGCAGAGGGGCTGGGTAGGTCCTCACCCTGCTGAGCACAGCACTCTGACAAGGTCACACTGTTGTGGATGATGACAGAGTGAAAAGGTGATCTTTAAGGACTATGATGTTACAAAAGAGAATTAATTAAATGGGAATTTCACTGTGTTACCAACCTCCTTTTTTTTTGTAGGAGATGGATCAAGGCATTTCTATTCCAGTTGCCAATAGACTTAATTTCAATAAGATGGTTTTTATTTAATGGATACCTTTTCATTTATAACTGTGAAGGAAAAAGTGACTATCTGGTCACAAATATTCTGAAATACAATTTAGTTAATTTTGAAAATAATCGTATCTTGGGTTCTTATTTCTATCCCAATTGGCACATATGTCAAAACATCTGGATGGATATAGCTATTATGCCAAAATTCTTACTATGTTCTATATGACTACCAAAAAGAATTTTTAAATGTAGCCTTATTTCACCAACACTGAGATAAATGTTTGTTGCATATTTTTAAATAGATTTTTAAAATGGTGCTAAATGTATTTGTATATTTCTAATTTTTTTTTCTAGTAGAACGAAAAGCTCACTAGGAAAGGCAGGTAAAATTTTTCTTAGGTAGTAGAAACAAATTAGGGATATATGAGGAAATGGTTTCTAATAAGTATCAGAATTCCACAGGACATCTCTAGACTAAAAGCTTTGATTTCTCTAGGGCAGGGGTTGGCAAACTACAGTTTGTTTTTGTAAATTAAGTTTTATTACAACACAGCCACACCCATCATTTACATACTGTCTATGAGTATTTTCACACTATAGCAGCACAGTCAAGTATTTGCCATAGAAACTGTATGGCCCACAAAGCCAAAAGCATTTACTGTCCGGCCCTTTTCAGAAAAAGTTTGCTGACTCCTGTCCTAGAATATCAAGAAAAATATTCAAAGATGTTCAATTTTGTTACCTTATTTTAAAGGACAAGTTGAATATGGGTTTGGTATGAAAATTAATTTTTTCTCTTCATATGTAAAGGAAAAATTTTGAGTGGAAAATCAATATTATTTTGAAGCTTAATTTCTGCAAACACGAGTGTACATAAGTAAAAAATAATAGCTTTGCCAATTCTTAGGAAAGGGATTTACTTCATTTTGCTTTTCATCTGTTAGTAATTATAAAATGAAAATGTAAAATGTTCTAAATCTTATGAAACTTCATAACAATCTGATGCTTTTAAATAAAGAACTCTATTAATACTACTGTTTCAGAAAAAAACTAGTTTAACAAAAATACATTTTTACATTTATTTCTATTTTTATGATAGTCAATAGTTAATAGTTTTTCAAAAATATTACTATATCTTTCAAAGGAAATGTAAAAACAATGAATTTTGAGATATAAAATCTTGGTTGGCTTATTAATACAATGTGGTAGACGTACACACATACACAAATGAATCGCTGAAAGTTACAAGCTATTATTACCCATAAACAAAATATATCTTATTGAATGCCAAACTGTATCTTTTATATAAGTTAAAGCTTTAAAGCAGTGATGTCGCTTATGAAAAATGAAAAGTGCAACATGCCCTTGTGTACAAATTGTAAGTGCCGCTCACTTACATTGTTGATAGATTTATGCAAAGCTTCACCGAGAGAGTGCCGCTAGGAAGAAAAGATCACAGGAATAAAGGGAAACATTCAGAAATCAACTACGTGAAAGAAAGAGAGATAAGAAGTGAGAGTAAAACACAGAACGTTAATTATAATGTGCTCAAGAAAAAATTAGTTGAAAATAGTTCTGAGAAAGAAATTAAACAAAAAGAAATTTAAGAAACACAGTCTAAATTATCTGTAGTCCCTTAAAACAATGTCTGATATGTTTGCACTGTTAGACTTACCTATGCAAACTATTAAAGGCCAGAACATATACATTAGGCTTCAGTTTAAAAGACAATGGTTACTGAAAAACCTAGAGGGGCTATTACTATTCTAAATTTCTCCCAGAAATTTACAATATAACTATTCAGAGCTTTACACCCAGTTTGCTTTAGGTGTATGGAGGATTTCTCCTAATAGAAATGAGCAGATGAGAACCACACCACTAACTTGATTGACCACATAATTTGGGGGCCAGAAATAAATATGAGATAATTATCGAAAATGGTAAAGATTTAATAATAATCTGGTTTTGCACTGGGGGAAAGGAAGAAGAGATGATTTTATAACTTTTTAGTTCTATTTTCTAGGATATATTTGGCAAAATTATCTACAATCTGTGTTCATTTTTCAGAAATTCATTGAAATTTTAAGTGACAAATCATTGGAGAAATCTATACCCTCCCCTCCCCCTAAATATGGGGGAAAATAAAATTGTGATTTCATTTTCAATCACCTCACTTTTTACCTTCCAAAAATACAAAATAGTATATTTAATTTATATCAGTGGTCCCCAACTTTTTTGGCACCAGGGACCATTTTCACGGAAGACAATTTTTCCACGGACCAGGGAGGGAGAGGATAGTTTTGGGATGATTCAAGCACATTGCATTTATTGAGCACTTTATTTCTATTATTATTACATTATAATATATAATGAAATAATTATACAACTCACCATAGGTTGGGGACCCCTGATTTATATTACTAATTTAAACAGAAAAGTTACTTTTAAATGGTTTTTATTCTAGACACTAATCAAATTTTCAGACAGAATATAATTATCTTTTGGGTTTTTTGCATAATGTGATTATTCCCTGGAGTAGCATGAACTAAAGATAGTTTTAATTTGGAAAACAATTTTTACTAATAATTTATACTAACATATAGTATTTGGAAAGCATTGTATATGAGCAAGATCCATGTTAACAAAAACTGATGCCCTATATGATAGTCAATTTGTTTTAAAGCATTTTAAACTTCTTGTTAATTTTTGAGATGAGTGAAAAGGGCATTAAGAGCTCTTCTTCAACTGACTGAGAGCACTCAGAGACTTTTACCTAGACAAATTACTGAATGTGTTCCATTTCTGTTCTTGAAGGATGAATAAAATCAGACTTTCAGACAAATGAGGAGAAAACCTAAAAACTAAAAAAGTTGCTGCACTTAGAAATTTACACATAACAATTTGTACATAACAAACAATGCCCTCAGGAATTATATCACTATTCTAAACCTCAGTTTATTCATTTAGAAAATTGGACAAGGTTTTACATGTTTGCAATTTGCAAACATGGTAGTATATAAAGACTGAAACTCACCAAATTGTAAGCTTTTAGAGGACAGAGAACCTGTCTTATTCATATTTTGCATCCAAAGTGCCTAATTTGGTGCCTGGCACGGAGTAATTGGTCAATAAATATTTATTAAAAGATTCAATGAATGTTAAGAACTTTTAATATTTAGTTTTTGTTACTCTCTACCTTATTTCTTCCCTCCTCAATAATAACAGAAGCAGTAAAGAGAATTCTGGAAAATTAAACAGAAATAAATTATTTAAAGGGGGGAAAAATATATATATACATATATATCATAGAGAAATTCCGTTGACAAAAATCAACAGATTCTAAGATTTAGAAATGTATCCTCTCAGGGAAATGAACTAATGAGTATACTAAATATAATAAACATTTGTCCAGAAAATATAAATCTCAGCACAGAAAGGCTGCCAAGAGGGAAGCAATGTTGTCTGATTGGCACCTATCTTGTTCTACCCTAATCTACTTTTCATATTGCAGCCAGTGTTTTGGAATCACAATATTTGAATATTTCATACTTCTGATTAAAGCCCTTCAATAGCTCCTCATTGCTCTTTGGATAAAATTCCAAATCCCTAACAGTGCAAACAAGGCCTGCCATGGTCTGACCTGCCAACCTCCCAGATTCCCAACTCTCCTCTCTCCAGTTGTTAGGAGCTCCCTGAGACCTTCACATGCACTGTTCCTGCCCTTGCTGCTCGGAATGCTGCCTGGTTCCTTCCCTTCCAAATCTCAGGTGAAGAATCCCACATTCAGAGAAGCCTTCCCCAAGTTCTCGGACTATGTTAGGTCTCCCTGTAACACGATTGTTTGCCACAGATTATTGTTTGTAATCTAATACCTGCTTTCCTACCTGGACTACAAGCATCAGGAAGACAAAGATCACTCTGACTCGATTGCTAGTCTGGCACAGAGCTTGGCATACCAGAGGCACTCAATTTTGACTGAATAAATGGATGAATGTATGAAAGTAGATACAAAAGTACTTCCTTATACCCGGATTTCAACACCTAGAAATTTTTTTTAAATAAACATGGAAATGATGTGGGCCAAGAGTAGAGCCACTTAAAAAGCCCAAGGGCTATCACAAAGAGCCTCTGAAGCAATACTGAATGTTGGAAGTGAGAAACAGGAAACACCCAGAAAACTGTTATAATTATATCAGAATCACCATACTATTGTGTAATCAAAGGTGCTACATTGTCATAGGGCTTAATAAAAAGCACTCCTAATGCTTGATGCGTAGATGACATGTGATATGCATATATTCACAAGTTTTCATAATGGTTATTGCTCGAGTTCCAATTCTAGTTTGAATAAAAAATCTCAAGCAATAGAATAAAATTCTCATTACTGACAAAAGATGCATCATTTCTTAAATTTCTAACTTTCTTGAAACAATACCAGTATTAATCTTATACTGCAATTCAAGTAAAGTATGTTGAAGCTTAAAATAATTCCAAATTCAACATTTAATATATAATACTACAATTTCTTAAAGCAAATTGTGTAAAATCTTTTTCTAATGTTAATTTTAAGTATGCTATTAGAAGAAAGCAACCAACAAACCTAAGATTTAGAAGTGGGATTCACAGCTTTAATAAGTCTCTCAAAGCAAAAAAATAAGTCACAAACCATTGTTTGATATTTAAACTAAAATAGTAATAACATAATATGAATTTCATTCCTATGAATGAAATTAAGGTGGAAACAAGCTAATGTGTTAGGTTATTCTTAACACTCTTCTCAAATTCTCAGTCTTAAATTACTTTACAATCACATGACCACTGAACCCTTTCAGATCCAAAATATTTTAATTTTTTTTAGTATCTTCTGTTACACGAAACAGAAACAGATTGAGTTGAATTGTTACTATAATGCTATCTAAATGTTTACAAGTATTTTTCAAGTGTGTCCTGGCCTTAGCAGCTCTGAAGTCACCAACTGTTCTGCATGTTGTCGCAGGTGTCACCATAGAGGTCTGCAGAACAAGACTTGCCTGATTCTCATTAGCAACTGTCTGATATTTTAAATACTTCTCTTTTAAAGTTAGGTATAGATTTCATAGCTCCATCTTGTCACTCTTTTCTCCTAAAGGTGCCAATTTAAGAAGTGGACAAACTTAAAAGGGAGGTTTAGATAGGGAAAAGAAAATTAAATATTAATTAATAATGAAATACTTTTAGATGAATTCAGAAGACAATTTAGTACTATTTATATTAGAAGAAAACAACTAAAGAGGAGGAAAAAAATCTCAAGAGGAGGAATACTAACTGCATGAGTCTGATAAAAGAGGATATAACATAGCTGAAGTAATAATGTCATTAATTTTTTTGGCCGAAGAGAAATTAAAGACAAACTTCCGTATTTACTAAGGAAAATATCGCAAATTAACTTGGAATCCAGGAACTGAAGTAAGAAGAACAAGGAATGATGGATTTTGGTTGGTTTTTGCTAGTTTTTAATTCCATTCCATATTTTCTGAGAAAGCAAAATCTGGTCATGCCAGCTATTCCTACTTTCTTTTCTAGCAGGCTTTTCTCTCTTCTCCATATGCTATTTCTCTTCACTCTTTCTGCTTCTTTTTCCTTTGACTTCCCTTACACCAGCCACCTCTTTCCCAGGGCTCAGGATGGATCTGATGTTTGTTCTACATAGCGGCCTGCTCTCCTGATGTCTAGGGAGAGGAGTCAGAGCCTTGCGGGCCAGCCTCCCTGCTGTCAGTGCTCAGGGATCTGTCAAGGTCTCTGACTGAGTTACCCTGAAAGAGATGATTATTCCAGGGCTCTTGCTATTTTCTCTTCCTTAGAATCTACTTCCATCTATTCTTCCATTAAAAGGAAGTGCTGTTACTCATTTAAAAAGGTAAGGACTTAGGAAAAGGTACATAAAAACTGATGAAAATATATTTTTTTTCCTATAGGCAGAAATACAATTTCTAAAAGGGAGAGAATACTTTCCTTGCTAACATAAAACTTAATTTAAAGCTAAGAGAAGGAGAAGCAGAAAGAGTATTGAGCTGTAACATCAAATTTACCCAATAGTTTTGTGATCTAGATGGTCTAGACCAGTGTGCTGTATAATTGAAATATAATTGAAAGGCACAAATGAGAGTCGTGTAATTTTAAATTTTTCAGCAACTACTTTTCAAAAAAGCAAAAAGAAAAGACAAATTTACATTAGTCATATATTTAAGCCAGTATTTCTAAAAAACATTATCATTTCAACATGTAATTATACAAAAACTGGTAGTAACACATTCCATATTCTTTTTTTTGTACCCAGTTTTTGAAAGCTAGTGCATATTTACACTTATATCTCAGTTTGGACAAGACTTTCAAGTGCTCAGCAGCCATATGTGGGTAGTAGCCACCATACTGCACAGCACTGTAGAAATCAGAAAGCAGTCTGCAACAAACCTTAATGAAACTGGCCTTCCAATTGCTCTTGATCACGGCACTTATTGTAATGCTCTATTTCTTATTCTAGTCATTGTTCTTTCTTACCGGGTGTGAAAAATTCTGAAATACCCTGTGCTTACAAAATCAAATATCTAAAACAAAACTTACCCTCTTGACTCCCCACTGCCCCCTACCCCACCCCAAATGAGTAGCTCATTCTACCCCCTTGTCTCAGATGATGGTCTCCTTTTCATTACCCTGCTCAAATCCCACGTCAACTTCAACGTTTTCTTCTCCTTTCCCTAAGTAGTCCATCAAATCACATGATTTGTTCCTTTATGGTTTCTCTTGCATTCTCAGTGAAATCCTGGAGTACAACAGTTATTTGCTAGTTTATCTACGGTAATGTATATACCCTACACATTTTAGAAGTGGGAAGAAAGGAAGATACTACAATCTTGGAAATGGCTTGATAGCATCACAGAATAGTTTTACCTTTGGAGCCAATTAATTCCTGGTTATCCTGATATTTATATTTTATCTTTGAAAACTGATAAAAAATTCTCTGTTGAGCTGGTAAAAACTGGAACTAATACGTAATAAATTATTTTATGATACACAGAACCACAAGATGCAAATAACTCCTGTCAGGAATGAACACTGCTGAATAGACATCCAAAGGAAAAGAAAAGAAAAATCAGAGAAGGATGAAATCTGACATTCTAATATGAGACATTAAAGGAATAATAAATAAATAATTTAATAGAATAATAATTTAACAGAAAATCAGTGTGAGAACTGGTGGGCCTACTTTACAGAGCAAACCTAGCCGAAAAATGTCTATGGTCAACACTTTCTTGTTGAAAAACCAGGCAGACTTCTAGGAATTTAGGATTAGTACCACTCTACCCAGTAAAATCTGTCCTTCTCAGTACCTAGGTAGAAATGTAAAATAAGTGTATGCAAATGTGGTATCCACCTTCTAGTAAGAGCTGTTTCCTTGCACCATCAATTCTGGCTAATTTTTTTAATATTTTGTAGGAATGGGGTCTATGTTGCCCAGACTGATCTTGAACTCCTAGCCTCAAGTGATCCTCCTGCCTTGGCCTCTCAAAGTGCTGGGATTATAGGCATGAGCTACTACCCTCCTTGTTCTCAGTTTTGTCTGAGTTTCAAAGGCTTCAAATGATTCACAAAAACTGTGCATGTGTGTATGTATTGTCCCTTCTCAGGGTAACATTATAAATTATTATGAAATACCAGACATAAATTGGCAGGCCCCAGCCCCAAGTATTATTAGTATTATTTTTATTTATTTATTTATTTTTGAGACAGATCATCTTACTATGTTGCCCAGGCTAGATTTGAACACCTGGGCTCAAATGATCCTCCCATCTGAGCCTCTAAAGTAGCTGAAACTACAGCTGCAACACTGCATCTGGCTTTTGAAAGGCACTGTACATATGTACCTATACATACAAATTATCTTACAAAAAGCCTATCTTGTTTATTTTGAAATTCCTCATGCTCACAAATAGAAAGATAATAGTGGATTTCTAGCGCTAAATTACTGAGCTGCTGCTTGTCCACGTTCTGTACTTGCTTATCAACTGGTGATTCACAATCAGTCCTATTTAATTATTGGCTTTGCAGGAGAATGCTAAGAATTCATAAATTTAGAAGTGTAAATGAGTAAAAATGTGAAAATTCTTTTCATTATAGTTATATATGCTCTGGAAATAGGTGAGCATGACATAAAAAGATAGATTTAGGAATATTATCACCTTTTGTTTATGTAATTACTCTCTCCAATGGGCTTTACTAAAGCATTTTGAAGCATAAAAGGCAACATCGTATTAGTGAGAAAGAAGTAAACTGCTTATTTTTAGTAAGTGGTTTTAGGTAATCAGGATACATTTAATAAATTTTACCTTCTGTTGCCCAAATGGTATCTAACAACTTGAAAAAAGATTTTATATTTTCAAAAAATAGCTAACTTTCCCACTTAATATTTTGAATGTGTTCAGTTCAAATGTTAAACTATAAAGTTATAAATTCTTCTTCGGTATTCAGGACTGCATATAAAACAATAATTTAGCACAATGTTTCAAAAGTTTATGAATATGTCTTCCTGATTTTACATATTTTTAAAATCTTAAGTTTGCCTGTGAAAAATAACAAAATATAGTGAATTAACAGAATGTTTTACAACATTTCCTTAGATAGAGAATGTCAAGGGAAATGAATCTTCATAATGTACACATGACTAATTACCTGGTTTAAGAGATCTTCTACTTTCTTCTGCCATGAATCTCTAGCTGCATTTTTCTCTCGTTCTTTTAACTGCAAAAGTTGAGACATCGCTGACTTCTTATCCTCTTCATGCTGAAGCCTTAACTCTTCACGAAGTTTAGAACACTCTTGTCTAAAATAAAATAAATGCATTTACTTTATAAAGAGAATTATTCCTCTTAGTAACTGTAGTATAGCGTTCAGAGGTTTCCTAAGCACTCAATTAATCCTCTACAAAAGTCTATGACTCTGAGTAACAGTAGATTATTTTATGGTTAAGAACTATGAGGTAAATTGGTAACTTACACAAGATCACTGATATACCAATGTATTGATGGCAAAATAGGTACTAGAACAAATAAGTCTTCTAACTTCAGGTTAGTTGTCTATTTTATATTCGAGTAAATGAAATCAGAAAAAAAAAAAAGAATTCCAATTTTTCTGCATCTAATCATCAAAAAACTGCATTTAAAATACTGCTACTATGTCTTTAATAATGTGACAACATGAGCCATACAAGAGAAAAATGTTCTTGCCTATCTGTGTTGATGAGATTACATTACAGAGTAAAAAGCATACCTAAGATTTTCAGTCCACTTGATTTCTAACTCATGGGCCATTTTGTCCACTCTGAGCTTCTCTTCTTCTTTCATGGTTGCAAGTGTTTCTTCATGCTGTTGCCTTTCTTGTTCTAGCTCACCCTGAAGAATAAAAACTTTTCAATGAAGACTAGTCTTAAAAAGCAAAGACATTGCTGGTTATTTCAAATAAGTAGAGTGCTTGTATTATAACTTTTAAATTCTTATAGCACAATAATTGATAATGCTATCTATGACAAAAAATATATAAAACATTGTATATTTTAAATATCATTGCCCAGGCCGGGTGCAGTGGCTCACACCTGTAATCCTAGCACTCTGGGAGGCCGAGGCGGGTGGATCGCTCAAGGTCAGGAGTTCGAGACCAGCCTGAACAAGAGCGAGATCCTGTCTCTACTAAAAAATAGAAATAAATGATCTAGACAACTAAAAATATATATATATAGAAAAAATTAGCCAGGCATGGTGGCGCATGCCTGTAGTCCCAGCTTCCTGGGAGGCTGAGGCAGGAGGATTGCTTGAGCCCAGGAGTTTGAGGTTGCTGTGAGCTAGGCTGATGCCACAGCACTCTAGTCAGGGCAACAGAGCCAGACTCTGTCTTAATCAATCAATCAATCAATCAATAAACATCATTGCCCAGACTATATTTTATTCAGGCTTATAATATAACAAAGTATTTAAATACTTTAAAGTCAGCATTAATCACCTTAATTAAGCCTTTCATATCATGAGTATCTAACAATAGACTGATTATCCAATTACTTTTATGTTTACACATTACATAGATATGTTATTCAAATTCATTCATATCATATTCCAAAGTATGCTATTTATTCAAAACTTAAGTATTATAGCTGTACTACCCCATGGCATGATTAAAATAATTATGTAGTATTTAGCCTACTATCACGTAATTTCAAATGAGCGGTCCACATGTTCAGTGTTATGGTAATGTGATCCGATATACACAAAATCCTGTAGACTAGAATAAACCAAGTGGTACTCTGGAGCCTAGCGCTGGAGGTGACCTGTTTGGACAACACTGGCAGCCACTGGCCCCTGCCAGCAGTGCAGTTGCTCTTGGGGTACGAGGCAGAAGAGGAGCAGATGATCGTCCATTCTCCTGTGAGCACAACGATCCTTTCTGGATCACCCCCTGCTAAGAGCACGTGGTACAGCAGTTTTGAGGGGTATATCCAGATGAACGAGAAAGGAGCAAACCAGTGTTGAAATAGTTAGCACTGAAAACTAAATGCAGCCATCCTAGTCGGCTGTTCTCTTCACTAAGTGCTCTGCCTCTAGTAACTTTGTTTTTTCCCACCAAAGGTAACATTAAATGAGTACATTACTTAAAAAGTATTTCTTTTACTCAAGGCAAAGCACTTTATTAGACATTGTTGTTAGGGGTTTGCGGAAAAGAGGTACAAAAGAATGCTTGCTCTTAAGCAGCTTACACAAAGTTGTGGTAAACCATGATGTAGCACCTATATTTTCTCAATTAAAACTGTCAAGCAGATAGAAAATGAACAGCTGATAGGATTTTGCTTAAAATTTTTATTATTTTCTACTATTTGACAGAAGGACAATGTAAATATGAAAAAGGACCTGAAAGAAAAGAAACTGAATCCATAAGTTCAATTGTCAGTGCCAAGACAGTGGGGGGAAAATGCAACGAGGACAAAATATACTAAAGCCAGGAACCGGGATTCACCAAGGCGACTGGGCATACACCTCTATGATACCGTATAAATACAACCTATATTCAACTAACGTTTGTTAGAAATATTTCAACTGTTTATTTTTAAATACATTTTTGCTACCTTAAAACATCATCCACCTTTTATTTTTGGCAATGGAAAAAAACCCCTCTTCATAAGGTCTGGTCATCCAGCTCAGCTTTACGCCACAGAACACTACCATCAAGGTCAGAATCGATGCATATGGCAATCACATAAATTAAATATATCAAGTTGTGTATTATACTAGCTCTACATTCCAACCTATTACTTGTTTTATACTTATGTATTTTTTTCTATTTTCCCAGACTTCACCACTATCCAACACCTTGTTTTATATTAACACTCAAATCACATAGCCATTAGAGAAAGGTAAATAGAAGGAAAAGATGATTCAATGAAAATGAAATAATCCATTTTGTCACAGAATTTAAAAATTGAATGTAATAAGTATTCAATGTACATAGAATATAATTATATCTTAGATATGAATAAAATTACATATACAAGGTACATCCACTAAAGTGTTGTTTATATGCTTTTGAAATGTCACCAATTCTAAGCTTAAAAATAAAATTTGAAATAATACTAATAAAAGGCAACATTTACTGAATGCTTACTATTTTGTTAAGCACTGTGCTGCCAATGGCTTATCTCATTTAATTATTACAATAACAGTGTGAAATATATTGTTATCCCCACCCCTCCTTCATTGTGCAGATAAGGAAACTGAGGCTTTGCCCAAAGTTTCACACTAAGTATTAGATCCAGAATTCACATACAACCAACTGACTCTGAGCCTACACTCTAAATCACCTCTTTGAAGGAAAAGGTTAAGAAAAACTGCCTGGCTGCTATCCCCCCAGTTTTATGGATTCTTTTCTCTAGTGTCTAAGGCCGTCTAAATCTTTGCTGTGCTTCATAAGAATGAATGGAAGGGAAAAGGCAGGGTCTTTCTGAAATTTTTAGATCACAGAGAAGCACCTAGTTGCTGTGGGTGAAAGTTCCAACTCTTACCAGTAAAAGAACTGCACATTTTAATTGATATGGGTTAAATTGAGTCTCCCAAAAGATATGTTGAAGTGCTCCTCAGAATGTTACCATATTTGGAAATAGGGTCAGTACAAATGTATTTAGTGAATGATGTCAAACTGGAGTAGGGTGAGCCCCTGACCCAATACAATTGGTGTCCTTCAAGATGGCGGATGACGTGCAGACAGGCAGAGATTGAAATTGTGCTGCCCAATGACAAGGAATGCCTAGGGCTGCCAAAAGCTGGAAAGGCAAGGAAGGATCCTCCCTTATAGGTTTAAGTAGGAGCATGGCCCTGCCAACACCTTGATTTTGGACTTCTAGTCTTCAGAACTCTGAAAGAATAAATTTCTGTTGTTTTTGAGTCATCTAGTTTATAGTACTTTATTATAGTAGCTCTAGGAACTAATATACTAATTATATACAATGTAATGTTTAAATAGCTTTAAGCTAAGTGGCTAAATTATACTTTTATTTTGCTGATGTTTGGATTACAGTAGAATTATGAAATTACCTCCACATTTAGTAGAGCATCCTTGGTCTCCTTTAGCCTGCCTTTAGTCAAGTCAAGCTCATTCTGAAGCCTTTCTTGGGAGTCCTGAAGACTCGCAATAAGTCCTTCTGCAGAGCCAAGACCTTGTTCACCTTTCCTTACCAGATCTTGGAGGCGGCCAATCTGCAAGTAAATCAAGTACTTTTAATATACCTTATTGTAATAGACTAGCAAAACAGTCTTACTGTTTCTTCTTAAAGTTTTTTCTTTAGTTGTAATTTTACTGACTGGACCATTTCTTGACGAATTTCAAAGAAGGACTCAAATAAAAGATTTTTTTGAAAAGACTTCCATAACTAAGATTTCCCTTTTTCATAACATACCATGCAAAGAAATGGATATACCTCTCAAGCTACTGGTTTAACAAAGAGAATTCCTGGTTCTATCCTATAATAAGATACCTATAAGAAGGAATTAAATCAAGAGAAAAATTATATCAAAGATTGAAAAAAATTTAGATAAAAATATTTTTAAAGCTGTTCTTTGAAATTGAATCACTATATTTCATTTATGTCCATATCTCCTGCTATTTACAAAGGTGATAAATTTAGGTCAATATTGATAAGCTGGTAAATGTATCATAAACTAGAATAAGTTATGATTTCTGTGTTTCCACACAAAATTTGTTTCATGAATTCTTTAAAAGCTGAATTTATACTCATCAAGTTAGAAGCTAATAGACAAGTCGGTGATTAAGCAAATCCCTACCCTTAAATTATGAGAACTAAAATCCATAAATAAAATAAGTTATTTAGGAAAATGCTACGAAGTAAAAACTCTGCCCTTAAAAAATGGCTAAGCCTATGAAAATTCTATAAAATTTAAAATGGATAATTTAAGAATCATATCTGAATATTCTGCCTTGTAAATGCAGACATCGAAAATAAAATAGTGAAAATTCTCCTTCAGTCCCTCTCTGACCCACAATTCCCTTTCCAGGGGCACAGGCTTCCTGTCCTGTTTCTGTGCAGGTGTGTGCTGATACATGTATATGCTGAACAATACTGGTGGGAGTAGCATTTTATCTTGTTAGTGTCTCTAAAGGGAGGCTAACCTCATAAAATGATTTGATGAGTTTCCCATTTTTTCTTTGCTCTGAAATATTTTCATGGCAAAAGAATTACCTGTTTCTTGAAATTTTGGTAAAAATTATCCATTAAATCTTCTGGGCCTAGTACCTCTCTAGATACATGTTTGACTATCTTCTTTAATGGTTATAATTGATTTGGTCAGGTAGTTCAACTACTCTGAGTCATTTTAAAAACTTAAATTTTCATACAAAGACATCTTTTTTCCTAATTTTTAAAATTTACTGGCATATCTTAATATAGTATTCACTTACAATGTTTAAAATATATGTCCTTTTTCTCTATTCTATATCACCTACTTGTATCTTCTGTGCTTTTTATATTGATCTGGCCTTCCATAAATGTGTATTACAGTGATAAATAAATGACTGTAAAGAAAGCAGCTTTAAGAGTTGAGAGAGTATTGAACTTAGCAGAAAATCTAGTTTCAAGTCCATGTTCTGCCAATATAAAATAGCAGTAATAATACCCACCTCATGGAGTTACTATAATAATTAAATTCAAGAATATATAGGAAAAGACTCTTTTAACTAGAAAGCAACATGTAAACATTAGGTAACGATCAGTAAGGAAAGAACAATCAAATTTATCAACATGGAGAAGAATATTCTTCCACAATCCAAAAAACTTTCAAATGAATAATAGTTATTCATACAAATGCAACAGATGAAATAATTTACAAAGAACAGTATTCTAGTTACTACATAAAGAATTAAAAGAGAGGGTCTATTGAAAAAACTAAGAATCTAATTAGAGATAATGAATATCTAAATAGGCAAAAACTTTAAAATTCTGTAAAATTAAATGTAATAAAATATAAAAAGCAAATAATAAATGATGAACATGACTGATTCAAGTTTGTTTTTTAAAATATAATAAAAATCGATATGTGTAGAAAACATCTGTTGTCTCCCAATATCAAAATCTCCTTTTGGCATTTGGGGAATCTACCCTCCTTTTCTATTGGGTGTTCTTAGTAAGGATTCAACTCAAACTGTAGGATGAAGCGCTTGATCAAAGCATAAACCGATATGGCTGCCTTATTCTGTTGGTTCTGGGGATTGGCTCAGGGCAGGCACATGGTTTAAGCTTATCTATTCACAGTTATCTCAGGACTTTAAAGGTACCCAGAAAATGTTTTTTGTCAGCTGCACATGTACCTGAGGGAATACAGCACTGAAGCATGAAGTCAACACAAAGAGAACAAATCCAACTTAAGAGAAAAAGACAAACTGAGCTCACCGATTTCAGTTCTGCATCTAGTCATGCCTAATGCTAACATTATCCTTGGACTTTTTAGTCACATGAGTCAATAAATTTCCTTTTTTCTTCTGTCTAGTGTGAGTTGGGATTTTTGTCATTTGCAATAGAGATCAGTAGTCAGGTTCCTCTTACTAATGTGCACACTGAGGGAATACAGTAAGTATAAACCTCCTCCCTGGAATATCTGTCTACGTTTGCCCTTCTCTGATCCATTCTCCTTGTAATACCAGAGTGGATTTTTTATAAATTACCAATATGGACATGTACATAAGCCCTGTCCCCTAAGCAAGTATCCACATTTTTTGCACTTAACATCTTCCAACTGTTTCCCATTGCCCCTGGGATAACATTTAAAATCTTTCGTGTGGCTTACAGGGCCTCCATGGCATAGCCCCTAAATCTCTAGCCTCAGCCTGGCAACCCCCCTTCTTGGCCTTATACTCACTGAAAGGAAGAGTAACACTACAGTTAAGATTCGAGTTCTGAAATCACACCACCTGGATTGGAATTCTGGCTTTACCTATTTACTATGAGTCTTGGGCAAGTTATATAACTTTTCTGTGACTTAGTAACTGGTATCTACTGCACAGCATTGTTGTAAGGATTAAAGGAGAGAACAGTATAAAGAAGAGACTTTATAAAACAATGCCGGATATAGAAAGCACTAAATAAATATTAATTATTATTATAGTTACTATCATACTCCAACTATACTGGCATTCCTACAATACCTAGAAATTTCTCACACTTCAGGGCCTTTACATAAGCTTTCTTCAGTTTATGATTCTGGCAAGACCCTGTTAATCACTTACTACCCTTTTGCAATATACATCAGATTTGTAATTACTTGTTTCCCGGTCTCTCTCTCCACAGTAGTAGAGACCATGTCTAACTTATTCACTGTTGAAACCACAATGCCTAACATAGTGCTTTGATATCTAACAGCCATTCAATATTTATTGAACAAATAAATGAGTCAATTACAGAAAAAGTTCATATATATTTACTAGCAATTAAGAAGAAATGAAATCTCTTTAACATCTCAATATGTAGGTATTTAACTTTTAAAAGGACCCTAAATGCCCTAACTTTCTTGACCTTGTCTTGTACCAGGGCAGCTGCTAGGCCATACGGCACCTCTAAACAGGAGAAAAGCAATCCCTCTCGGCATGGAAATAGCCCCAGAGTAGAGAACAATGCTTCTGTGTGAATTAGAAAAGACTCCCTATCTTCTATAAAGAGCTCTGTGAAAATTTAAGTTGCTTGTAAATTTCTTCCATAAATAGTGATTTTTGTCAATAAACCATAATTATCTGGTAACGTTAAATACACAGAAATGAAACTGCAGAGTCAAAGGACCATCTTTAAGCCTTTCATATGTGCTGCTAAATCTCTTTCACGGAAAATTATACAATTTTATATTCCCACCAGCAGCTTCTGAGTGCTTATTTCTTCAACCTCATCAACATTGCATGGTCTCACTCTATTTGGCAATGGAATGGCATCTCATTGATTTCATTTCTAGTTCTTAAATTACACAAATTGTTTTTTCATGTTCTTCTTCAGTCCATAAAAACATATTGGGTACCTGTATTTTTCTTATTGTTTTGTAAACACTCTTAAGGTGTTAAAGACATGAATTCTTTGTTAGTCATACAATCCGTCAACTGTTCATTCCACCCATCCCAATTTTTCCTCTCTTTTTATTTTGCTTATGATATGTTTTGATATACAGAAGTTTCAGGTTTAGCTGCATAAATATTCTGTTTTTAATTCATGATATGGGTATTATGTTCAAAAGGCCTTCTTTGTCCTAAGGTTTGTCACTTGTGTTTTCGTATTTTATTTATATTCACATTCACGATTTTGTATTACATTTTAATCCTTAGTCCATGTGGAACTTTTTTGATTTGAGGTTGAAACTTCACTTTGCTCTCCTCTTCAATTCACATCTAGTTTTAAAAGAGCAGTGTTGTATACTAGTACTCAGATTAAGCCTCCTCACTCTAGCTACCATCCTACAATTCTACTGAAATTGCAGAAAGAGACACAGTATAGAGAATATTAAGCTAATATTTTGTAAAAGAGCAGAGAAACCTCTTTTGTTTTCTTTCCCATATAGGGATGTTCCCCTTTGTTTTGATTTCGTTCCCACAAAATCACCTTGGTTTAATGTTTTTGATAGTGAATTTTTACCTAGTGGGACATAACCAAAATTATGAAAAATTCAGCATAAATTAAAATTTTTTGATTATTTTTACTCCAGATATGTTACTTTCACTGAGGCTCACCTACTTATACAATGTCACCAGAATAAGTCACTAATATTGTTAATATATATAACACAGGTGATAGGCCTAAAGAATTCTTGCCTCTTGATTGGCTGTATTCAACTTATCTTCCAATACTTTCTTCAAGTTTTCTAGCTCTTGCTGAAGATGATTTTTATCTTCTTCCAGGTTTAGTTTCTCCTTTTTATGTTGTTCCTCCAATTCCTTACAAAAAGAAAATTTTAAAAATTAACAATATTGCAAATACTATATACTTTGAAGAATCCAAGGAAGAGACTATTCTGTTTTCGTATTTTGATACTTTGCTCTACAAATTGGCCTTATTCTTGATTAATAATAATCAGAGTTAACAATGACTCTAAGGCTGTCTACCAGGGACGCTCATGAGAGACTCAGTGCCCAGCTTTTTTACTGGGCCATGGTCACATAGCTACCTCCCTCCCGTGACATACCAAATTCTAGACTCCCAGCAAGTGTTTGGCATAAATCACATCACTTGCATACACAGTTTAGGCACAGTGAGCCATTCTTATAAGGGAATGGTGGGAATCCTCCCAAAATCCAAGTTCCCAGATACCAGCCAAGAGCCAGCTTGCCATTCTAAGGACAGTAGTCTCAAGCCAGCTGCGTTAACTCTTTTTTGCATCATGAGTTGTCTTATATTCATTCTCAGATGGGGTGAGTGAACTAGAGGTATGATGCACAATGTAATTCTGGGTTTTTTTGTATGTTTGTTTGTTTTTGTTTTTTTTTTTTTTTTGAGACAGAGTCTCACTGTGTTGCCTGGGGTGAGTGCCGTGGCGTTAGCTTAGCTCAAAGCAACCTCAAACTCCTGGGCTCAAGCGATCCTACTGCCTCAGCCTCCCGAGTAGCTGGGACTATAGGCATGTGCCACCATGTCCGGCTAATTTTTTCTCCGTATTTTTAGTTGTCCAGATAATTTCTTTCTGTTTTTTAGTAGAGACGGGTCTCGCTTTTGCTCAGGCTGTTCTCGAACTCCTGAGCTCAAACAATCCACCCGCCTCGGCCTCCCGGAGTGCTAGAATTACAGGCGTGAGCCACCGCGCCCGGCCTTATTTTATTTTATTTTGAGACAATGTCTCACACTGTCACCCAGGCTGGAATGCAGCGGCTCAATCATAGCTCACTGTAACCTCAAATTCCTGGGCTCAAGCAATCTTCGCACCTCAGCCTCCCAACTAGCTAAGAGTACAGGCACACACCACCACATTCAATTAATTTTTAAAATTTTTTTTGTACAGATTGGGATCTTGCTATGTTGCCCAGGCTGGTCTTGAGCTCCTGGCCTCAAGCAATCCTCTCATCTTGGCCTCCCAAAGTGCTAGGATCAGGCTTGAGCCACCATGCCTGGCCAAGACAATGTAAGTCTTGGGACTTCAGTTAAAGGAAATTACAGGAAGATGGAAAAAGTCAGGTATATTCATAGAAAGTAAACTTGTGCTTTGAGGTTACACTGTATTGAGACTCAGGATCTTATACTTCAAAGGGTACAAAAAAAGAGATGGAAATAAGGAGATAAAGACTAGTGGACAGCAGTGTTATGTTGGCAGGAGGAAAGAGTCAACAGCACTGAGCTCAAAGTTGCCCTAGCTTAAGCCCTAATAAATCTTTCATGTTGTTACTGGAAGTAAAGTTCTAAATACCCTCCTTGCCTCCAGTTTGTCCCCTCTCCAATTAACTTGTCTTTGTTATCATTGCCTTCTCTCCAATACAAATTTATGATAATTATAACATTTTGAAAGGCTACAGGATTAGAAATATTAACCATGATGGGAAATATCAAACTGGTTCAGGCTAGAACTAAATCTGAGGGGCAAAGGAGTGGTGTAAGAGAGCTCTAAGGAGAAGCAGAACATGTATTGAGATGACCAGAGTGAGGCAAGTCTTTCTAAGGCAAATAGGTGGCTTTAGGCAGGATCACAAGAGACAACAGTATGCTCCAATAATGAAATAGATAATGACACCAATGGTGGATATTCAAATGAGAATATTGGAAACGTGTGCCAGTAGGTATTGGGTAGCATAGTCTTATAGCAAGATGAACATTGTATAGTTAATGTCTAAAACGTAGTTCACAATTCATAGAGATTTAGGGACGGATCCAAGACATCCAGTGAAAACTGAGATGCAGCCATTTAATGCATATGTGGCCCATAATTTTTTACTGGTTTTTTAGTGCACCTATAATTGCCCCAAAATGTTCACACTGAAATCTTATTCTATTTGCTCTTAATGTATAGACGTTATTTGATTTATTTATGGAATATTTGGAAAAAAGAGCCATTCAAAATACAAACGTAATATTTGTTCAGTATTTACATATAATTTATAAGTTTAACATAGATTAAATTTTTGAAATTTTTATTCCAGTTTGAGTGACAATAATAATTTAATATCATGATTTTTTGCCACTCTATATTTTTTGTTTAGTCTCTAGCTTTGATTTATTTGAAAAAAATAAACATTTTTATAAAATACATAAATAATCATTCCATTTAAAAACTTTTATTTACATTCTTCCCCCCCACATACATCTTAAAACAAAAACAGTCTAGAAAGCATACTTTTTCTGATGATAATAAGATAGCATAATGAAATTTGTAGTTTTTTAACCTTCAATTTGTTCCCTTTTCTGGTCATTTTTTAATGGCAGGGATAATAAATTTATCTTTGTGCTTTCAAGCTTCAGTGACTAGCACAATAGTTGGTATATATCAGCTGTTTAATAAATACTTGCTGAGCTTAATGGAAAGGAATCAAGTTGTAAATATTTTCTAGTCACATGACTAAAGTTAAGTAATATATAATTTTTCTTGGCTGAGTTTAGGAGCTATTCTGACATTAATAATTAAACATTTGCCTTGGGACCAAATTTTGAAATTTGAGTTGAGATTACTAACCACGTATAACCTGTTTCTTTCTGGAATAGATGATGAAAAATTTTAACTCTTTGCCAATTCATTTTTGGAAAGAAAATACTTGTATATAATAAATGTGGGGAAAGCACTATTTTTACCCATTTCAAAACTTTTGATACCTAATTAAAATATTGGAAATTAAAAATTGTCGGCATTTACTCATCACAATACAACAATGTTAAGCGCTATATGGAAAACGCACGAGTCCTTAAGGTTAAAATGTACCCTGTGGTGGATCAAAGATCATTCTGTAGACTTTACCCTAGTGAGAGTACAGCCCTCCTCAGAAGGATTCAATCTCATTTGTTTGAATTCTGTATTCAACAAGCAGCCTTCAGTTTTTCATTTTGTTTGTTCGGTATTTAATTGATGCTTGAAAGTGCTATCTTTCATTGTAGAAATAAATGTCCTGATTGTTAGTATGGCACTACATAAATTAGAAAATTACAATTCTTGCATTTCATTAATTTATTTTTGAAATGGTGTGTGTGTGTGTGTGTATGATCAACTGAGCTATGTTGTCTTACTTGGGAAAAAGATGAAATACATGTACCTGAGGATTTGATCCTAGACCTGTAGTAATCCTCCTGAGACAAATTACCAGGAGAAACAGAATTTGGAGAAACTAATATCCTTTCTTGATATATCCGAGTTACAATGTTTTCTTATAGGATGACTTCTACCAAAATTAGAAAGTTAATTCATTAGTTTTTATTAACAACCAGTTATTTGTGATGAATCTTTCTTCTTTACATTTGTCTAGACTTACATTGGTGAATTTGGAATGAGGCTTTCTCTTGTGAGCTGTTGAAAAGGTAACACCAAAATATTAGGCTATATTGTTGTCAATTAGACATTTTTAGATAAAAAATTTAATCATAACCTTTCAAAAGAGCACTCATGTCTGTAACTTGTGTATATGTAGAACATAAACCGTCAAACAATCTAAGCAGAGTGTTTATCCAAGTCAATCACTGAACTTAATATACCTCATACATGAAAAAAATCACTTGTTTACATGGGGAAAAGAGTAGAGCAATCTAATATGAAATTATAGAATAGAAACCTTGTAATAGCCTTAGCTTTATATTTCAACCTTTTGGCATGAGGTCAGCTTTGCTTATTATGATTGGCTCGGGCTGTACACTACCAAGTTAGGCTAGTGAGACTGGAGTAAATCTAGCTGTTTACAACGCTAAATTTTGAATGATGGCATATTTTTATTTTTTCTCCCCAATTTTACCTTTGATAAATAATTCTCAAATCAATAATTTGTTAGCTGTGACAATCAGGAATTAATCCAGAGAAACCAATCCCATATTATTTATTTTATACCACATTTTCAAGCTCTCCTAAGGGGACTCTAAGTTATTAGTGTGTATTAAAAGCAAAAGCTGAATACAGTAGATTTCCAGTGAGTACTGAGTTCACTCCAAAAGCTTATATAAATGTTCTCATTAGGTTACAGCTCTATTGCTCTATTACAGAACTGTTTTATTTCACTCCAAGGCAACCTTTCCAAAGGTTGGCGTATCTATCGCTAGGCTGAGGCCTTAAGGTCAATTTTACACCTTCAGAAACATAATTAAAAATACAAAATGAAACACCCACATCCTCCAAAAGTCATTAATTAAAACAATCAGTTCTGTAGCAACTGTCAATTGGATTGGTATTGCAAGGTGGGTTTTACAAAACAGAGAACTGACAAATGTCCTATTGATCACAAATCTGATGGGAAAATTGTTGGCTTTAAAATCAGATACATGGGAGCTTTGAATCCTAGTCCTGCTACTTGTTGGCTGTGTGATTTTGAATAAACTGCTTATTGGCTATGAGCCTAAGTTTTCACTTCCCAATGTTGTTCTGAGTGTAAGTAAAATACAGTATGTAACTGCCTAACGGAGAACATGACATAGTATAGGTATTTTATTTTGTTTACTGTCTGTCCCTCACCATGATAATGTGATTTACCCGAGGACAAAGGTATTTTGTCCTTCTGGTTAAATGCTGTAACAAAATGCTATGAACATTCTGCGACATAGAAATGCTCAGTAATATTTATTGAATAGAGTAAGTCTCAGTTTTTTCATTGCTAGTGTGAAAGGAGGAAATAATCTGTACATAAATTCCTTTTTTTATTTTAAAAAAATTTTAATTATTATGGGTATAAAACAGTTGTGTATCTTTATGGAGTACATGTGATGTTTTGACTGAAAGCTATATCCTAATTTTCTATTCCTTATTATGGGCTATTTAAGTTTTTTTAAGATTTTAGTATGTATTTGTGTATGCGTGTGAATGTGCATATTTTGTGGCATGAATTTTTTATTCTATTTCAGATGCTTATTTAAATATAAATTATTTTGCCTAGAATTATTGCATCAAAATAAATAAATATTTTAAGGCTTTTAATATATGTAACAAAATGTATTTCCAAAAAATATCGTGTCAACTTATGAGATCAAAATAGTGTGTGAAAATATCCGTTTAATCACATTCTCATCAGAAATGAATATTCTTGGCTGGATGTAGTGGGTCACACCCATAATCCCTGTGATTTGGAAGGTTGAGACGGGAGGATGGCTTGAGGCCAGGAATTGGAAGGCCAGCCTCGGCAGCATAGTGACACCCTGTCTCTAAAAAAAGAAGAAAGAAGGAGAAGAAGAAGAAGAAATGAGTATTCTCATTTTTTGAATTTTTGCTCATTTTAAAGACAAATTAGTTACATTGTTCCTAGCTGTCTTTGATTATATAAAATAACTGTGCAGCATTACAAAGAAGTTTTCTCAGCAAACTCATGAGTTGTGGCTACTTGCAATTGGAAAAGTCCTTTCTATCTAATCAGCGCTCAGTAAGCAGTGACTGAATGATCAGATAACAAAGTACTACGCCCCAGTTTGGAGTCTTATGTGACCAACTTTAAAACAATGGATTTGTCATATATAACCTTCTTCAATTAGACACAGTTGCTGCTTTCCATGCAGTCCCATCAGAAGATGCAGTGCACACACACACACACACACACACACACACACACACACACACACACGAGTATTTCTCATAAAGATAGGGTGAGTATAACAAGTACTGCAACAGAATTGTAAACAACATGCTACAAGAGGAGCCTAAGAGCATGGGAATATCAGCTTTGGATTTTGATTTTGATTTTGAAATAAGATCACAGTGATAAAAATATTCACTAGTAGAGAAAAGGACTCCCTTGAAAGATAGAACAAGGATGTCAGATTAGGAACAGTTTACGAAAGATTTAACTAGTAGACACATGTATACTTTTTTTTTAAGTAATGAGAAATCATCAAAGTTATTTCATTGCCATGTGGATTTTACCATTTATGGTATTCCAAAGCTAGCCCTGGCAACAGTACATAGAAAGATGCAGGGCTGATAATTGTCGAGGGTAGAGTCTGAATGTGCAGATAAGATAGAGGGGCTGGATTTAATCAGGCTAACTAAAGTATTTTCTGTAGTATCTTAAAACAATCCTCCCTTGCCCCATATCCTTCTCTAACTTCTGCCTTTATGTCTCCACTCCTTTCATAGCCATAATCTTTGTTGGGAGTTTGCCTATATGCCCTGTTTTCATTTCTTCACTGCTTTCTCATCCTTTATTCTGATTTTCATCAGTCTACTAAATAATCTATCAAATTTACATGTCCCAAACTGAAATGATGTCTTCTTCCCTCTTTTCTCACCAAATCTGTACCCCTGTCCTATTCCTCTCCTGTTCGTGCACGACCCGCCATCCAGGTGCTCATGGTTCACTTGAAAGTCTAGAAGTCACTCCTGACACCTCCTTCTCCCTCAGTAATTCTGTCTAATCGCTAACCTACTGGTATGCCCTGTCAATTTGACCTTCTAAATACTCTCGTATTGGGCCGGGGCCATTTCTTTTCATCTCCATATCCTGCTGTCATGAAATTATGGTTGTGAGGTTCTGCAGAGGTTGTTTCTGTGTTCTTTCTTTCCTCTCTCTTCTGCCTTAGTAATATTCCAAGCATCTTACTTTCTAAAGCATTCAAAGTCTTAAGAGCCAGACCTTGCAGAACAGGTTTTACTGTCTATGAGATTAGGTAAGACTGGGCCTATTGAAAGGTAGAGAAAAGGGAAAATTCTCTCTAATCTCAGAAGCTAAGCAGGGTTGGGCCTGATTAGTAGGTGGATGGGAGAAAAGGAAAAATGATGATTGGGAGAGGAAGGCTAAGAGGAAGAACATAGGAGGTCTCAGCTCAGAAAAGAGAAAGAATCTTTCTACCAAGGACAAAGGAATGAGTTGACCTACAGTTTAACACTGCCAATTGCCCATCATCTGTGAATGTTTTGTCCTGGATACTTGAAAGTACACGGAAAAGAGGTGGACATAATTTTTGGAAAGCCATGGAAGGGTTTTTAAGTAGAGGAGACAAGATCAGACAACTGTTTTTAAAAATATGAATGGATTGAAGAGAATAGGGTGGGGTGTGTCAATAGACTGAAAACAGGGAGATCCTATTTACAGTAGTCTAGGCAAAATAGGTACAGGTCTGAATCAAAAAGTAGAAGTGTAGAGAAGGGAACAGGGCAATGGAAAACACATTTGTTGTAAAATTGGTAGATCTTCTCGCCAAATTTTAACATATTCTCTAAAACAAGTATATGACATTAATAAGATATCTTTTGTTGAGTCATTCAGATGAATTATTTAGCTTTGCCACTTTTATTTCTTTAAAAAAATTATCAACTGACAGCATTTTAAGTTGTTACAGAAACTTTGCTAAAAGGAAGCCAAAACTTTGTAGTTAGCCTGGACAAAAGATAGTCATGATTGATAAATATGAATTCTGTGGATCCACTAGCATTTTTATTGTTTATGAATATAACTTGACAATTAAAAATTGCTATTGCTGTTGTATATATATATATATTTTTAGAGTGCAAATTGTATAAACTGTACGAGGCATGAAAAATAAAGTAACAGTTGATCCCATAACACCTATTTTAGGAAATACAATGAAAATTTATTATTTATTCTGCTTCACATTATTTCATCTTGTCACTTAAATTATTTATTTATTATGATCACTCCTGTGTTACCGAAAAAACTTTCTTTAGTTTTAATCATGCCATATCTTTTTTTTTTTTTGAGACAGAGTCTCACTGTGTTGCCCAGGGTAGAGTGCCATGGTATCATCCTAGCTCACAGCAACCTCAAACTCCTGGGCTCAAGTAATCCTTCTACCTCAGCCTCCCGAGTAGCTGGGGCTACAGGCATGCGCCACCATGCCTGGCTAATTTTTTCTATATATTTTTAGTTGTCCGATTAATTTCTTTCTAATTTTAGTGGAGACGGGGTCTTGCTCTTGCTCAGGCTGGTTTCGAACTTCTGAGCTCAAACAATCCGCCCGTCTTGGCCTCCCAGAGTGCTAGGATTACAGACGTGAGCCACTGCGCCCAGCGCATGCTGAATCTTTTAACCATATTTTTATTCCTGCGACAAAATGAAATAGAGGTTACTGGAGTTGACTAAGCTACCTTTAATCTGCAAGATTATTTATAAAAATACGCATTTATTTAATTCTTATCTCACATTGCTATAGAGTTAAAGGGTATCCTGAATTTGTACCTGGAACAGAGAATAGAAAATACATGATTTAGGCTTTCTCTAACAACCATCATATTTTCTAGCAAATTACAGCATATCTTGAGAACTCAAGTATTTTCTCCTTTGATAACAACGACAAAAAAATCCTTCAAAATCCCATAAAAATGCAGTTTATAAAATTGATGTAAGAAGTCATGTAGAATACGTGCTTAGATTTTACCATTCATATTGTGAAAATAACAATCCCTAAAGTTCCATATTCAAACCCTTATCATTTTGTCCTCCTGTTTCACTACATCTTGTCAAAGTAGATTTTATGTATTCAACTGTCTATGTAGTTAAAAGCGTATAATTAAGAGGGAGCAAATTTCAACAATTTGTCATTTTGGGGGGAAATCATTTTTAAGTGAGTTCACTGTACTTGACTGTATAAGCATAAAAGTGGGATACATGCTGCTGTACAAAAACATATTTTGTTAGCTTGTAGGGTGGCCACACAGGTTGGCCTGCCTTAAATGGAAAATAAAGCCTTCTTGTCTTGAACCGATCTACATTGGTTTGAGCCTCAAATTACTCATTAGTAATATTGAAAAACTGAATAAGCTTTACAATTTATCATCTAACCTGATTTAGAGTTTTCATTGCTCCTTAGTTTTAGTCTCTTGGGAAGTGCCTTTCTTTTTGCTGATATCCAAGTACCTTACTTTCAAAAATATGTGGATAAGGACATTTCTGTACTGCCTTTCAAATAAGGATTCCCATGAGTCTCTTGCCAAGTACTCATAGGCGTCTTTTATAGCACAGGAAATGCAAGCAAATGGAGAGGTTAAGGAAATTGCTCAAGGACATTCAACAAACTGGAGGCAGAGCCAGGAATAGTAAATAGACCTTCTCACTCCAAGTCTTCGGCACGATTGCCAGATTTCAGTTCCTCTCTGATGGTGAGTGAACGAGCCATCCTGGCATCAATCATGAATCTTCATCATTTATTAATAGTTGATCTTGCTTCTTAAGAAAGTGAGTGTATAAAAATGGGCTGATGGGCTTTAAATGGAAAATAAAGCCCAGAGCAGGAGTTCCTGTTAAACTTCAATCTAACTCTTGCTCTTCTCGTCTCAATCACCTGCCATAGAAACAGTAGGTGAAGAGTGAGATCAAGGGACTAGTGCAGGAGAAATGGCAGTCGCAGTTCCTGCATCAGTATCATTATTTTCTTTATTCATTCAGTTTAACATGTATGCCTGAAATATTTGCCCTTTTCTAGTGCCTGCCCAAAAGCTGTAAACATGATTTAGACATTTTCCCTGGCTTTGAGGAGTTGAAAATCTAGCAGGAGAGACAGACCTATAAACACACATGTGTCAATAAAGTCTGTGAAATATTAAAATAGAGCATTATAGAAGTTCAAAGAAGAGGTTCAGAATTTAAGATGAGGGTTCAGGAAATGCTCTCTTAGAAAAGAAAGGCACTCAGATTGAGCTTTGAAGGATTCTCATTTTAGCCAAAGAAAAAGTCAGATTAGAATTACACACAGAAGGAATAATACTCATGAATACAAAGAGATGTGAATTGCAAATTTCATGTAAGGAATTACAGCTCACTGATCTGAGCCTGTAGAGGAAAGGAGTCTTGAGAACTGAAACCAGAGAGTTAGGAAGAAGGAGCTAAAGGCTTTCCATGTCTACTAAGGATCTTACTAAAACCCTTTTAGGAATGGTAGCCAGAGAAGGTTTTAAACAGTCGCATGGCATGATTTGCTTGTTAGGTAGATTATCCTGGTTGCAGGGTGGGTGATGAATTTAGAGAGGGCAAAGTTACATGGATGATGCAATAATTCAGGAAAAGCTAATGAGACAAAGACTAAGAGGATAGACTGTGAAGAGATACAATCATAGGATATGGTGACCAGTTGGCTATGGAGTGTGAGGAAGAGGTTTCTGCCTTTGATAACTCAACAGACTATGGTGCTCTTAACTGTGCTCAAGAGTATAGGGGGAAAAAAGTATTGGGGAAGAGGACAAATTAAGTTTGGATTTTGGGGGACACACCAGGGACTACATTCTTCAGACAGCTCAGGATATGATTCTGAGCCTCAGAAAGGTTCAGCTGGAAGCATAGATTTCACACTTCCAAGTATATAAATGGCAGTTAAAATCTTGAGAGTAGAATAGATGGGACTGAAGAAAAAGAAAATGAATGAGGAATGAGTATTGGGGTACACCTGAAATTAAAGTTCAGGAGAAAAAGAGACAAAGAAAAAATAGTGAGAGAAGTATATAAATTAAGTAGTCCCTTAAATAACATAATAATGTTTTATGTTTATCTAGTAATTTCCTTTTTTCCAAAGTATTTTCTTATTAGAGATTTTATCTGCACCTCAAATTGAACATAGAAGAGATGAAGTGAGTATGACACTTTGACAGGTACTTTTTACTAATTGAGAAATTGATCATTTCTTCATAATCTCCTTCAGATTCTTTTTATTTAGTACAAACTTAAATGATAATGTCACCTTTTTTGTTTTCTACATCATTCCTAAATTGTATTCATCTATTCTAATTGTGTCCATTTTGTCTGTAAATTGCTCACCCAGATCATTCCCCTTAGTACAAGGATTTGCATGTCTAACTCTTTATTGAACATCTTCATCTAGATTTCATAAACTTTTCCTTCTGGGTTGTCATCTTTGTCAGTGTCGTTGTTAATCCAGTTATCAAAGTCAGAAACTAAGTCACCTTGGCTTTCCTCTCCCTTAGTCCTCACATCTAATCAATCACTAAATCCCTTCTACCTTTCAAGTCTTTCTCTTCTTTTCCATTCCCTCTGTCAATGTCGTTAGGTTGGGACACCCTTTTCTCTTCCACAAATTATTATAACCATTTTTGAATTTGCTACTCTGGATTTAGTCTTTCCCCTTAGTGAGTTCATTGCCAACACTGCAGACAAATTGGAAAGACTGCAGTTTGTCTTTGCATGTCAAGTTAGAGATCGATTCCTTAGGAAGCTTCCCATGACTAACCAAGACTTAGTGATCCTGCTTGAGATACTTATAGGTCCT
This sequence comes from Avahi laniger, assembly GCA_963575035.1. NCBI lineage: Eukaryota > Metazoa > Chordata > Mammalia > Primates > Indriidae > Avahi > Avahi laniger. The sequence goes on along the minus strand of CAUYSK010022300.1, from coordinate 50,957 downwards.
GCAATTGGCCTTATCTGGTATTTACCTACTGTAATGGTTTTACTTGCCAAGCAGTAAACAGCTCGTTTGCTTTCTTTGTCTTTGATTATAGTATTCTCCATGTCTAGCACTCAGGCACTCCATAATTATTTTTTTTTGAAAGAATGAATAGTTGCCTAAAGCCATTTAAATATTTGGTTAAATTAACAGTGTCTAAAATACAGGTCTCCTAAGAATAAATCCCAGTGTATTTACCAGCAAACATAACACTAGTTATTCAATAATATATGGGAGGAAAAGCACTGGAAAGTATGTGTTACAATATGTTATACCCTTAAAGATGTTGCTGTTTTCTTGGGGAGATCTGCATGTTTGTAAAGAGAATAGAAATACATCTTTACAATGAAACATGGAAAAGATTACACTTTAGATCCTCTTTCTTTCAAGAAAATCACAATATTATGATATTAATTAATTACAGAGACAAATCAAAGATGATATAAAGACTATATTATAATCCTAGAATGTTATTGTTGTAGTCTCATGTACAAGGAAATGCAACAATAGATATACTTCTGAGAAATATATATTCTCTGACAAAGAGGTCATTGTCCAAAATCCGAGTATGTCTTTAGAATTTCTTTTTACTTCATGTCTACATATAAATAAACAAATACTTTTAACTCTGATTTATCTGAAATCAGACAATGGATTACGGAATACCAAAAGTTAAAACGTGCAGTCCTATGTTTCCTGTCTATAGGCCACAAAATTATCACTACATAAAAAAAAAAGTTTTGTTAACTTTGCTGAATGAAAAATGAAAACAATAATATATAAGAAAATTGAAGATCAAAATAAAAATATTCTAGTAGAAATGTGGAATGTTTGGGAGGAGTGTGCTGAAAATAATGTAGGAATTCAAATAAGGAAAAGGCCAACTAAAACGACTGCAGTTAAAAATAGAGTCATATTTTCAGCTATTGTTTTATTTAAAGTTCTTTCCATTTAAAATTTACATCTTTGACAAATTTTTTATATATGTGTGATAGTGGCAGAAAATCCCAACATTAAAATGATTTAAAAAATATGTATACATATAAAAAACCTGTTTTTCTTTCACTTTTGACTATAGTTACTGTTTTCATACCCCGTTGCTATTTGCAGCTTTATTTATTTTCTCACTCTCTTATTTTAACATAGTGATTGGTCCTTTCAGTGTTTTTCAGAGACAGAGGCTCATTACCATGGCTCTAAGACAGAAATGATGCTTTAACATAAGAACTATGTACATATTTTTGGCATTCTGACATGTGAAACTCAGTCATTGGTCTCCACCTGCAACAAATCCGGTTTAAATGATTTTCAGAGCGTTATAGAGGTAGATGGAGAAACTTGATGATAATACTAACTTCTTGCTTAATGACTCAATGTGGTTTTTACATCATCTGTAGTAGTTTGATTTTTGAATATAGACCTTAGTTTAGTCTGAAGCTTCATTATGTGTTGCCAGCTATCTTATTGCCAGTGTATAAGGACAGCTTCATTTCCACTTTAAACATTATTTTCTAGTTTTCCAACTACCCATTTTTTGGTAATATTGTGGGTGTTTTGGTAATATATGGTTTCAATTATATATAACTAGACTGTAATTAATTTTTTAAAAAGCTATTCTCTTTATATTTGTCTCTGTGTTTGTATTGATTTATTTGGATATGCCCAGTAGTTGCTTAAAGTATATATAGTTCTTGAAATGATATGTGAAATAGTCCATTGTTAGGCAGTATGGTATTAAAAAAAAGATTTGAACGTTGACACAGTTGAGACGTAAGAAACTTCACAATGTCTGGTGATGAATTAAAATTAAAATTAAAATTAAAGCTATTATCCAATGAGGATTCAATGATGTGGCAAGGCACTGGTTCTCAGTTGGGAAGTTGTTCAAGATGGAAATTCTCCCAGACTTACTGAATCAGAAACTCCGGGGCCAAGGCCCAGAAATCTGTGTTTTAATAAGCCCTCCAAGTGCGTTAGATGCATACTAAAGCTTGAGCATCACTGTCTTAAATTATTCATTATTATAAACCTGCAGAAGCTTTAAAAGACCTACATCAGAATGGAAGATAATTAATTTAGTCTTACTATAATATCATACTGTTACGCTCACACTAAAAGTTACTCAAATACCTTTCTAAATTATATTTCACACATCTAATTAATAGTATGAGCCATTCTGATGAGTTTTAGCTATTTTTATGATAAATAATAGATTTTTTTCATTGTCTTACTGGTAGGTCGATCCTTTCATCATTATGTAACATACCTCTTTATCTTTAATAATTTTCTTTGCTGTAAAGTCTACTTTATCTGACCTCAATAGACATTCCTTTTGTTTTGGTTAATGTTTACTTGGTCGATCTTTTTACCACCCTTTTACTTTTGGCCTGTCTATCTGCCTATGTCATTGTATTTGAAGTGAGTTTCTTGTAGACAGCATATTTTTTGGATCATTTTCTTTAATTCACTCTGCCAATTTCTGTTTTTCAACTGGTATAGATAATTTAGATTTAAGAAAATTGTTGAAATTGTTGATTTAAGGCATAAGTCTGCCATTTTGTTTTGAGTATATCTCCTTGTATAGTTTTTTTACTTGTTGCTCTAGGCATTACAATATATAGTCTACTGGTATCAACATTTTGCTACTTTGAGTGAAGGGTAGAAGTCCTCCTTACATTTAGGCCTTTCTACCTTTTTCACTTTTAAAATAAAATTGTCCAAAGCACCATATCATGTGGTGTTATAATTTTTGTTTCAGCAATCAAGCATTATTTAAGAAACTCAGAAGAAGGAAGACAGTCCATTATATTTATCCCTTGTTTATCATTTGTTTCTGAAGTTCTAAGCCTTTTGTTATCATTTCCTTCCTGTTCAGAGAACTTCTTTAAGGGTAGGTTTGCTAGCAACAATTTCTCTAAGGGCTTTTTTATTTGGTAGCCTTTCTTTGGAAATAAATTTATGGAGAAATTAGAGGTATGGTTTAATATTGATTCAACAGCATTCAAAAACATTACATTAATCTGAGACAGGATTTCAAAGGCAGATTTAAAGGGCATCTGGGGTCAGACTGGCTGGCTTCTAAATCCAGCTCTGCAATTCACTAGCTATGTTACATTGGGCAAGTGACATAATCCCCTGTGTCTCAATTTTCTTATCTTTAAAGGATATTATGGCAACTATTATTACCTCAAAAGGATTAACTGAGTTAATACATGTGTCATACATAAATGAATGGCTGGTATGTGTGAGAAGTGCATGTCAGCCACTGTTTTTATTCGGTATTATGGAGCTAGGTACACGCCACCACATTGGAATTATTCAATTTCCTCTCTTTTGATTCTATGCCGACATATAATTTTGCTTTACATGTAGAACTAACAAATTATGGATTATATCTTAATCGTGTGGAAACGTATTTTTCAAGGTAGTAGAACATAACTATTACTGAGATTTTTGCTTCAATTCCCAATTCACCCTTCAGCAGAACTTTAGCAAGTTCTTTAATTTCTCAAGCCTCATCGTCTTCATCAGTGAATGAATATGATAATTCTCATCTAGGGTTAGTGTGAGGATTAAATGAGATAAAGCATATTAGCTGCTTAGCCCAGTGCCTGGCTCATGGTGACCATCCAACAAATAGGAAGTCTTGTTCCTATTATTATGGCTCAAGTAACAGTTATAGCTCACATTGTAGTATAAGACTCTTACTGTTCTGAATATTTTTAAAAATTTGTATTAATATTATTTTAATTGGCAAATCATAATTATGTTACATTTATGGGTACACTGTGACATTTTGATATATATATACTGTACAATGTGGAATGATTAGATCACACTAATTAGCATATCCCTCATCTCACTTAACGTTTTTTGTGGTGATATATTGGAAATTTGCTCTCTTAGTTATTTTGAAATATGCAATAAATTATTATTGATGATAGTCACTCTACTGTGCAATACATCTCACAGTTCTGAATATTTTGAGTTAATCTCCCAAGTCCAGTCCATTCTGGGAAACTAGAAAGATCAAATTTTTGATCTGCAAAGTTAAAAACTAGAACACAGACTAGAAATTCCATTGGGTAAATGCCACCATGTCAGATATTGTTTAAATCTCAGTACTATCTGCACACGTCTAGTCATTAGGTACTTCTCTGTCTTCCCGAAGATGAAAGATTAGAAATCAGACTCCACCAGCAGGATTTCAATTAGATTCCGTCAATGGAAGACAATCATGGGAACTGAGGAAGAAGCCATTATTCTCTGGCTTTAGCTATAGGCAGGAACGTGGGTATTGGCGGACAGCAAAAGTGAGACTATGCCAGCAGCTTCCAAAGTTCTCCTGAGAGTCACACATTTGGTGTTATAATCAGCAACAATTATTGGAAGTGGCTTCTATGTGATTTCTTCACTTCTGAATTTTCTGAAAGTAAGTTTTTTGATCTCATTTCCCTAGTTCTTCTAGAAGTTCTGTGTGCCACAAATTCCCTATTTTACTCTACTATCAAACATGCACAGTGGCTTCTGCTACCCAGACTAAGCCTATCTGATATACCACCCATGAGCCCTCTTGGTAAAGAATCCCTACTCATGCTAACCTCCTTCTCACTGTAACATGAGAAAGGCTGCTCTTCTTCCTATCTAAGGCCAATGCCTTCTTTTATTCCTTTCCTTTCCTTTCCTCTCCTCTCCTCTCCTCTCCTCTCCTCTCCTCTCCTCTCCTCTCCTCTCCTCTCCTCTCCTCTCCTCTCCTCTCCTCTTCTCTCCTCTCCTCTCCTTTCCTTTCTCCTTTCCTTTCTCCTTTCCTTTCTCCTTTCCTTTCCCCTTTCCTTTCCCCTTTCCTTTCCTTTCCTTTCCGCCTGCTCTGGCCATTGGGAATATTGTTTCATCAATGAATCAATCAGTCTATCAATTGATGATAATAAGGAGTAACATGGGGGGGGATCAATAAGCCCCACCCATTCTTAGATATACACAACTGACATTTTCTCATATTTGTGAAATGTGCTTTAAGAAAAATCCCTAAACTTCCAACCAGATTGTTGTCTCTAAGACTCCTCCTACATGGAAAATTGGAAGCTGCCTGAAATCAAGGACTTAATGACTTATTATTACTTAGAACTACGCAAGGCGATATAGCAGGAGAAGTTCCGAGGAGCTTAGAATATAACTGAAGAAAGAAAATTAACACACGCACACGTACACACACACATGAAATTTGGGGCCTTGACAGGAAGAGTGTTCAGGTGGCACCCAAGGAAGGGAAAGTTGCATGTTCCCCTGTCAGTTCTAGCTAGGTCTTTGTGACCTTAGAATGTTGGTATCATCCCAAACCTACTACAGGTTCAGTATCCCTAATCTGAAAATCCAAAATCTGAAATGCTCCAAAAATTCTAAATTTTTTGAGTGTTGATATGATGCTCAAAGGAAATGTTCATTGGAGCATTTCAGATTTTGGATTTTCGGATTAGGAATGCTGAACCAGAAAGTATATAATGCAAATATTCCCAAATCAGAAAATATCAAAATCCAAAACACTTCTGGTCCCAAGCATTTTGGACAAGAGGTACTCAACCTGTATCAAGTTTATTCATGTTACGACCAATTCCTAGCCCCTAATTGCTGAGCACATCTTACATCCTTCCCGTCACGTCTGCTTTCTATTCCCCTACTAATGGCTCCCAAATTCATTCCCAAATAATTTATATGCAAAGTAGACTGGAAGGAGGCAGAAAAGATTGGGAGTGGGGTGGGAAAAAGTAAGCTATATCCCAGACACCTACAATTGAGAACCACATGTTCTGTTACTTGAAAACAGAATCTGGATGACACTGAGACTAGATCCACAGAGGAATTGGTTAGTGTGGGCTTTGTAAAGGTCAGACACCTGGGTCTTGTGTGCTGAGCAGGCAGACTTTTTGAACCTGCCAAGCATCTTACCTAGTGTTTTATTGACGGTCTTGTAGACCAGTGTTCTCTGGCCATTTCCAAAGAGTTAGCTCTCAACTCCAATTGCTTCTCTTCTGGTGAGGGTGATCAGTGGTAGCTGAAGGCTGGCAGTGGTGGCAACGGATTAAGCTGAACCTGCCTACCTGGACCAGCACTGCAAAGTGTCTTCCCTGTTCTGGACTTTCTTTGCTTATTTGTGTCTGGATGTACTGTCCTGATACCAGCTGGTTTGTTACATGCTCTCCAAATATATTGCACAGAATGTGGACCATCCTGTCCAGCACCTGATTTTATAGACGAGGAAATTAGCCCCTTGAGGAGAAGGGACTTGGCTATAGCCACATGCCAGGTGGTGTTATCATTATGACACTGATGGTTTGTACGCAGGTCTGAAGGGTATGGTGAGGAGCAAGGACACCACAGGCTCAAACTTTGGCCTTTTCTTTTCATTTTAAAATTCTCCCCTTTGGTGATCTCATTTATCTCATAACGTCTATACCACCTCCACTCTGCTTACCCTCTAATCTGAGTCCCTCATCCTGATCCTGTCTTGAACTCTAGGCCCATATTTCCAACTGCCTAAAATATTTCCACATGGATGTCCCATTGTTCTCTCAAAAGCAACATTTCCCAAATGGAATTCATCATTGACCCCCAAATACCTTAGAAACTTGTTCCTCACTTTGGATTCTCCATCTTACTTACGGGCAATCCTATCTATCCTGTCATGCTGGATTGAAGTTGGGCAGTCACCTTTGACCCTTTCCCTCCCATTTTCCTTCCACAATTTCACTCAGTCTCCAAATCTAACTTCCTTTGCTTAGTTCTGTCTCAGGATGTCATATCCTGATACAGGCTGGTCTGTTACCTGCTATTCAATATAGTTCAGAGAAAGTGGACCACCCTGTCCAATCCCTGATTTTATAGATGAGGAAATCAGGCTCTCACCTATAAAAAAAATCTACTTCTCATCACAGAATGTCTTATTCATCTCCTCATTTCCTTTCAATGGACGCAATTGCTGCCAGACTAACTTTTTTTTACAACACAGATCTGTCATGGCATTCCATTGCTCAAAACTTCCGTGGTTGCTTTCCTGTATACACAGTAACACGCACACCCTTCAGCCTCAGGCTCTCTATGTTTAGTCGTACTCTGAAGTTCCTTTCCTCCACACCCTTCTCCAGCCACATTTTACTACCCACTCCTTCTTCAACAGGCACTGCACTTTCTTCTCTTGACCAGAAATGTCCTTCCTCCCATATGAACTTGACAAAGCCCTACTTATTCTTCAAGACCCACCTCTTTAATAAAGCCATCTCCCATCCCACCCATTCTCCCCAAGCGTTTGCAGTTTTAACATTTTAAAGTTAATTTGACGACATGATGATTATTTAAAATTATGATAAGAAGATGTCAGAAGAAGCAAAACTGTGAAAAAATCTGGAGAAGGTGCTTATGGGGTGCCATCTTTGAACATGTTTTCTCTCCACTATCAGTGATCAGGCCTCAGGCTGTTAAAATCCTTCTCTCTGCCTTTGTACTTTGTACCCCCATTTTAGCTCTTACCCTCTGTCTTCCATGATAGGTGTGGGTATAAAAACTGTCCTCTATTAATTGAAAAGCTCATGCAGAACACAAAAGGTGTCTGAACCTAGGGTGTCTTGACATTTGTCAATGTCATCAGCAGGTTAATTGGCCTCTGCTGTAGTTATGGGCATAGGAGTCACTGTGCTGATAGTAGGAGGTGGCTACATGTGAGAAGTGGGTCCTGGCTTGGGCTCTGGGGCTAAATACCAATGTATACCTCCTGCACCCTAGGCCAGACAGACTTTGGGAAGGCACATTTTCCTATACATTGTAGACCTAAATATAATTTCCCTCTATACTCAAACACATCTCAGATCACACCCTTCTCAAGCTTGGAAAGGCAACTGTCAATGTCTGAGTGGAGGATGACAGAGCAATAGAGCATGGGCTGAACCACAGTGACCTTATTTATACTGCAAGGGAAGCTCCCACAGAAACTATGTGTCCTGGAATCTGGTCATTCTGATTTGGACTCCTGGACATAGAGTACAGGATGGCTAAATAGCACTGAGAAAACTTGTCCTAGAGGTTACCATCACAGTAGCAGCCATTATCCTTGTGAGCCAGATGTTTGTGTTAAGAGCTTTATATATATTATCTCACTTAATCCTTCCAACAATCCTATGTGAGCATTATTATTATTATCTTTATTTTACAGAGGAGAAAAACGAAGTTTAGGGAGCTTTGGATTTTGTGGCTCGTCCAGCAGAGCATTTAGTAAACTTCATTAATGTTTTAATGCATTTATTGACCATTTTACACCAGTACTGTGGGAGACACAAGGACAAATCAGATATGTTCCCTGACTTAAGAAGTTCACAGGCTGGGGATAGGGGAGAGAGATAGTTATGTATTCGAGTAAATCAGATTTTGTCAGGGAGAGAGAGAGGTTGCCACTGACTCAGTGTTCTTGATTAGAAAGAAAGAATTTGGGCCAGTGGCCTTGAATGATAGGTTAGACTTCAAAAGGCAGAGAGATAGGAGGGCACGTGCTTTCTGTGAAACTAAACTGTAAACTCTTTGAGCACAGAATCCAATTTTTAATGCATAGTTCAACTCCAAAGATATTTATCAAGCATTTTTGATGTTTCTGCAGGGGAAATATGTGTATGAGGAGTGAGTGGGATGTCAGGATAAGTAACACAGAGCTGTCGCCTACAGGCCTTGGGGCAAACTTCGTCCTTAGTCACCAACAGTGACTCGGGCTGCCCTGTGTGTGACCTCACTGCCTTTCCCTTGGTGAATACTTGCTGACTTGTTTATTTTACTGTTCTTTTCATCTGGGTCAGACAACCCAGAACAGCACCAGGAGCTGGAATTCTGAGATCTGAAAGATTATGGGAAAGAGTGTCACACCCTAAAACATTTGCAAGTTACTCACTGAGCCTGCCTGTGCACATATGTTAGAGGAGATTTAAAACCTCCCTTAAGGACACCCAACTCACCTAAAGTTCATCTGCTGATCCACGTGTTCCTACCCCTTGATGGAGGTGTGGCAGTGCCGATGGCTGGGAAGGTGGAGACACTGGGTTTCCCCGTGTTTGCTTTTGTCCTGTGCACGCACATGTGTAAGCTCACGTGAGCACATGTGTGTGTGTGAGACAGCACATGTGGATGCAGTGATACTTCTCGGGGTCACTTTTCACATCGGGGGAACCCAGCCTTCCTACAGTTCTCCACAAGGGGGATGCCTATATCCAGGGAACTACCCTCAAGCCTGGCACATTGACCTGAGTGGCAAGGCAACTCCTCTGGGAACCCCCAGGGGCTTGTCTGAGGAGAGCCACGAACACTCATAATACAAAGGCAGAAAAAAATAACAACAGTTCATCTTGGCGCCCCGGCTGTAAATGGCTCATTTACTCTGGCAAGAGGAATGGAGTTTTAATGACAAATTGTAATGCTGCACAGCAGGCCTGGTTGTGTGCTGTAAATTATTTTGAAAGAGGCACTATGCTTTAATAAAAAGAGGATTGCTTTCTGCTGCAGAGTCCAGACTTAGCAGTGGAGCGAGAGCCACTGGCATGCCTGTGAAGCATGCAGGTAGACATGCCCAGCAGACAACCGCACGCATGGCCAAAGATGCAGATTTGGCTCTTGCCAATACAGAAGTGTGGACAAAACTTGAGTGCGTGAAGTAGATGGAGAAGACTTTACAGCAAGGAAGTAGGAGGCCAAAAGTGGGACCCTCAGTGGTGCCCACATTTATGGGCATGAGGAAGAGAAAGCTGCCAATACAAGGGTCAGCTGCAGAATGAGAAGAGGCAGGAGGAAGCTCTGTTCTGGAGTGCACGGGAGTAGAGGCTTCAGGAAGGCCAGTGATCAACATGGCCAGAAAGGACAGAGAAGCCTTGAATGATCTCAGAGTGGAGGTCAGACTGCAGTGGGCCCAGTGAAGGGAGGTGGGACCCAGAGACAGTGAGGCATTTGAGAAGTTTGGATGGAAATTGCAAGTAGGTGAACGAAGAAGCTGAAACGATGTAGGATTAAGAGGCAGAGAGGGGAGCTTCTGCTACAGTCTGGAGATAGACAGGGCTTGGTCAGAATCTCAGCTTCCGTGCAACTGTGTGGCTTCAGGATAATTTAATCTCTGAGCCTGTTTCTTCATCAGTGACATGACTATAATAAAAGTTAGCCCACAAGGTGTACGGTAAGTACTCTCAAATGGAGCTGGGGGAGGACACAGGTCGTAGGAGAGGTTTTCTAAACATCGGGTAGAACAGAAATGACAAGAACAGATAGGATAAATTCAGACATTGGCCCTAATAACATCAAGCTGCATAATTCAAGTGCTGCTGATTTCTCTTGCTGAAACTGGGAGAAATCATGGGTTTCTTAGATTGCCCTGGATGAAGGGAAATGCGTCTGTTACAGAATGTATCAGACTTTATAATTGTTTAGGAAGATCCTGTATAAGTCTGAAAATCAGGTTGAAGTCCAGGTATATTAGAAAGTCAATCTGAGGGATCACAGGATAGTTCAGAAATGGCAAATATAGTAAGAGAATCATTGAAAAACTAGGAACCAGAGGCCAGATAGGGCCAAGTCACAGAGAAGGACGTGGAGGTGGTCATGGAGGACAACCTGTCTTTAAATCGAAGGAGAGACATTTCCAGGAAGTAAATCTCCTGGGAAAATTCTCAAGTGAATAAATTTCCACCACGGATAAAAGAGTAAAAAGAGATCATCCAGGTTTCCCCTTCAGCCTGCAAAGGAAGAAGCTGAAGACCAGAATGGGTGACTTATGGAGGTTACACGTGTAGTTAATGACAGAGCTGGAGCTACAGCCTGGGTCCCTTGGCTCTTTCTGTGGCATTTGTTTGGTTGAAATGAATTTAAAATGAAAGAATTAGCTTGTCTTGGTTTGGCGAGTTACCCTTTTGGTGACCACATATTGCTGGATTAGAACAGGAGAGACGAAACCAAACTCAGAAATGGAAAACCCTCCCTCAGAGACAGTAGCAAAGTCAGGAAGTGCTTCAGCCTTCACTGCAAGATTTAGGGGCCGTTCCCCTTGCACTATTTAGTATTTGAATTTATTAGTAAGAATCTTAATGTTAGTGCTTTAAAAAAAGTTATGGAACAGCCAACTCATTTTACAGATGAACTGTTTGCCAAGCGCACAGGGAATCCGTGGCCAAGCTGGGACTAGAATTGAGGTGTTCAGTCTTCCAGCCACAGGAACGTCATTGTATGTGTGCAGTGTGGGCAGGCGAGCAGGGCTCTGGCTGTGTTGACTTGCTCCTCTCAGTAGCTCAGAAGGCAAATGTGAAAGAAACAGGAAACCCTTTGTCCCATTCTCCAATTGCATTTCAGGGTAGCCTTTTGTGGCCATGATCCTGGCAATTTGGTGTTGAAAGAGGGAGAGGTATCTAAATTAACCAGGCAAATTCAGCTTTTTGCTTTGCTGCTAAATACCTGACTCTGTGAGCAAATGTGTGTTGTTTGTCAGCCCCTTGGGAGGTTAGCCGAGACAGTGGATGCAGGAGCTCAGGTAATCATGCCCTACCCTCAGGCATCTGGGGATTCACTACATGACAGAATGAGATCTTCACATTCCCTTTTTGGAGCAGCCACCAATTCCCCTCTGCCTGCTGCCCGCCCATGGCAACACTGTTGGCCTCTCCGCTTATCCATGACTGTTGTCTTCTGATTCTAATTTACTGCCAGGTTTGACACTCAATAAAAGCCAAGAAAACATTAGTTAGGAAATCTTTTCTTCCCTCAACTACAGTCTCCTCCTCCAATCTCCCCAACCCAACAGATGTTTTCTGAAGTTATACAAAAAAAAGAGCAGCTTCGTTTCCCAGGAGCATGGCAATAAAACCAAGGCAAGGTGACTTGGTACTTTTAATAGACTGGCCTTTCCATTTGTTCAAGCCCAAAGATGAGATCTCGAAGGAAAATAGATGAAAGACAATAAAATAGTATGCAAATGACGCTTAAAACTCTCTTGTGCTCCCTGTTTAGACAGAGTGACCTTCACTCAATGGGCTGGACAAGTGGTACTGATATCAAGCTCTGGGGTGGTCTGTCCAAGGATAGTAGGCCCTGCAGCCACCTCTTCCTTCACTATCACCCAGAAAAAAACTACAAGAGGGCTGGGGACCCTGTCTGGCATAGGCAAATGCCCTCAAATACTCTTGGGTGGTAGTATCCTGTTCAGAACAAGGTGTGTTGAGGCTGTAGGGGAGCTGATACAGAGTATGTCTTTTGGCAAAGTCCATGCGTGGACCACATCAGATGGTTGGGGAGCAACCAGTGGGGTCACACTATGCCAATTTCCAAAACCAGGATGCCACTGTTGATGGTCATCATCCAAAATGCCCAAATTCAGCTGACCTGAGAAATTCAAACAAAAAAAAGCAATGAAGATACAGGCTGAATAGGATGCTGTGATGAAAACTCAACTCTGGTAGAAGCAAAATTCTGGAGCTTGGAAGAGCTATTGCCAGGAGAGCCAAAGAAGACGGTGTATCAAAAATAATCGAGTCAAGAGAAAGCCATGGTCATGGTAGTTCAAGCCCAGGGAACAGTCCTCTCTAAAGAAACCTCAGCTTTTAGCCCAGATGTTACTCCACTCCCTGTTCCTCAGTTGCATGTGCTCCTCTCACTCTACCCCTTTCCCCCTCAAGTTCCCTCTGTCTTCCTTTCCAGCTGGTCTCTGTAGGGGGGAACTTGCTACCTTCTAGCCTCATTATGCTGACACTTTCGGCTAGTTGCTTTTGGGTGCTGGTCTTGCTCCAGCTCACCCACAGCCCATGTAAGGGAAAACCATGATGCCAAGACACTTTGCTGTGGCCCTTCATTGCTCTTTCTGCCCTTGGAATATTCTCTCTGATGTCCTGTTTGTGACTTTGTCTCCTCTCCCAGTTGATGGCTGCTTTTCCAAGAAGTGCTCCATTTGACTGTGTTTCCTCTCGGGATGTTTGCATTTGGACAAGAGATTGAGCCTTCTGACAAAGGAATGCTTTATTATTTATGATATTTCAGATGCAAGCAAGATGCTGTTGATTGGGGTGTAGGATTTCTAATTTTCATCTCAGCATTTTCCCCATTCCTTCCCCATTCACATCACTTACAGCCCCTAACCTGATCCTCTCCAAGTTTGTCCCAACAAGGTAAATGGCACCATCATTCCCTTATGATTAAAGAAAAAAGCCTAGATACCACTCAAATCTTTCCTTTTCCTCATCCCACATGCAAACCACAGGCATGTTTTGTCATTCTTTCTACAAAAGATAACTAAGCTCTATCCATTTCTCTCATCTCTACTCTATCACTTAGTACTGTAATCATCACCTCTCACTTGGACCAGCCCTTTCCTAGTCCTTTACTAATCACCAACTTCCATCCTCACCACCCTGAGGCTGTCCTCACACCACAGCCTTTCGAATATCACATCGTGCCATCTAACTGCTTAAGACACTCAGGACTTGCAGGTAGAATAAAGTCCAAATTCCTTACTATGGTATTATGGGTTAAACTGTGTCCCACCACAATTCTTATGTTGAAATCCTAAACCCCAGTATCTGAGAATGTGACTTTATTTGCAAATAGGGTTGCTGCAGATGTTATTAGTTATGATTGGGTCATACTGGAATAGGGTGGGCCCCTGATCTAATATAACTGGTGTCATTATAAGAAGATGGCTATGTACCAGAATATATAAGAAACTCAAACAACTTAATAGCAAAACAACAAATAATTTGATTTAAAAATGGGCAAAAGACCTGAATAGACATTTCTCAAAAGAAGACATATAAATGATCAACAGGCATATGAAAAAATGCTCAAAATTACTCATAATCTGAGAAAAGAAAATCACAACCACAATGAGATACCATCGTCTCACTCCATGTAGAATGGCTATTTAAAAAAAAATAAAAAATAACAAATGCTTGCAAGGACATGGAGAAAGGGGAATACTCTTATCTTACACTGTTGGTGGGAATGTAAAGTAGTAGAGTCATTTTGGAAAACAGTATGAAGGTTCCTTAAAAGACTAAAAATAGAACTACCACATGATTCAGCAATCCCACTGCTGAGGATATATCCAAAAGAAAAGAAATTGGTCTGTTGAAGAGATATCTGCACTCCCATGTTTATTGCAACACAATTCACAATAGCCAAGATATGGAATCCACCTAAGTGTCCATCAACAGATGAATGGATAAAGAAAATGTGGTATATATACACAATGGAATATTATTCATCCACTAAAAAGAATGAAATCCTGTGATTTGCAGCAACATGGATGGAAATGGAGGTCATTATATTAAGTGAAACAAGTCAAGCATAAAAAGACAAATATCACATGTTCTCATACATGGGAGCTGCAAAGTTGAATCTCATGGAGACAGAAAGTAGAATGGTGGTTACTAGAGTCTGGGAAGGAGAGAGGGGAGGATAGGATGAAGAGCAGTTGGTTAATGGGTACAAAAATACAGTTAAATAGAAAGAATAAGTTCTAGTATTTGATAGTACAGTAAGGAATTTATAGTTAACAATGATTTATTGTATATTTCAAAATAACTAGAAGAGAAAAATTGTAATGTTCCCAACACAAAGAAAAGATAAATGTTTGAGGTGATACATATCCCAGCTACCCTGTTTAGATCATTACACATTATATGCAGATATGAAAATACCACACACACCCTGAAATATGTACAACTCCAATATGTCAATAAACAACACAAAATAAATAAATAAATAAATAAAAAGTTCTGTGCCTCTGGACACACGCACACATACACACATGAAGATGTCATGTGAAGACAGAGATGCACAGAGAAAATCCCATGTGATGACAAAGGCAGAGACTCAAGTTATGCAATTGTAAGCCAAAGAATGTCGAGGCCTGCCAGCCACCTGCCAGAAACTAGAATGAGGCAAGGAAGGACTCTCCTCTGCAGGTTTCAGAGACCCTGCCAACACCTTGATCTCAGACTTCCAGCCTCCAGAACTATGAGGCAATACATTTCTGTTGTTTGAAGCCACCCAGTGTGTGGTGCTTTGGTATGGGAGCCCCAGGAATCTAATGCACATGGCTTCTGAGAACCGGGGTGATGAGGTTCCTACTTACCTCACTCACTCACCGTCTTTTGTGTCATCTATTCCTGCTCCAGCCACACTGGCCTTTCGGTAGGTTCTAGAACATAGTAATCCCATTCTTCTTGGGAGTCTTTGTGTGTACTAGTCCTTTTCCATGGAACATTGTTCTTCTAGCTCTTCATGTGATTGGCATGTTCTTATCTTTGTGATTTTGCTTTAAATGTCTCCACTTCAGAGAGGCCTTTCCAGACCATTCTACCTACGTAGGTTAAAAGCACCCTGTTTATTTCTCTCATAACACCCATCTCAACTTTAAAATGTTTAATTTTTTTTTAGCTGTTTGTTTACTTTACTCTTCTAGAATACAAGCTGTGTAAGAGCATGGACCATTACAATGGGATTGTTGTTTGAACCTGAGCTCAAGGTCACTGTCTCAGAAGAGTTTATTCACCAAACATCCTTGGCATTTCACACAGTGCTTGGCACGTAGAAAATACTCAATGAATATGTTTTGAACAAGTAAATGAAAGAAGGAATGAATGCTACATTTAAGGCACAACCTGTGATATTTCCTTTTTTGGGGGAAGAATGCTGACAGTCTTGGAGCATCGCCTATGAAACACAATATAGGTAATAATAGACCTTAGTGGAGTTAGAACCGAAAACCAGGCCGGTAGGACTTAAAAATGCATGCTTTTTCTACCAGTTCATATTGAGAATATCATGAAAATTTGCTTATAAATCAAGTGATATTTTTAAAGTACTGGGGGAGCTGGCCACTTAAAAGGAATCCTAAGGTAAACCAATTTGTAAAGTGAGCAACAATTTCCTAATTCGTAATTTGTGAACACCAAGCTTTGGAGTTATTGAGGTAGTTGGCATCAAGGCACAACTGTGGTTTCTGCTTCTGAAAATGCAATGATGTTTATTTGTACCACCTGCTCAGAGGTGGATGAATTTTCAATATAAATTCCATGCCTCCACCTCTTTTTCAAGGTTAGATGCCAAATACAATGCGCTGCTAAAAACAAAACAAAGCAAAACAAAAAAGCAAACAAACAAAAAGAACCCAAAAAACCCAATAGCCTGTCTGACTTGAGAGCTGGTGGTGACATTTTTTTTTTTTTCTAATTTGGAAATCTCCCAACACCTTGTTAATTTGGCTCTCTGGGAAAAATTGGATCTTCGATTCACCTCTTTAGGGGAGAACGATGGATGACTTAGCAAGGCTTGTCCTTTAAGCAAGTCTCCTCGTTCTCCGTGTTGGGCAATGATTCACCTTCACAGCGCCTCAATCCATCACTCCTCTCAATCCCCTCCACACACCTCTCCCGTCGCTCTTCAGGGAGGGAAAATGGATGGCAGATGTTCCCTGAGATCTTGTTTTCAGGTCAGGGAGGCAGCAAGAAGGGGGGTGGCCCTGCTCACAGCCCCCGACCTTGAGCGGGTGGGTGGCTGGCAGAGCATCCTGATGGCCTGTGTGACTCTGTGAGCAATCAGCTCCAGGACAGGAGGAGAGCAGCCTGTGGATTCTCAAATAAAGAGAGCAGCTGCTGAGAAAGGGGGGTTTAGTCACTCGAATGTCAGCTCCACAAGCAGGGCTTTTATCTGCTTGGATCACTGCTGTCTTCAGTACCTAGAAGAGTGCCTGGCACACAGTAGGGACTCAAGACATCTTTGTTGACTGAAGGAAAGAAAGAAAGAATGAATGATTATGCACACTTCCCACCAGGCTACAAAGCAGCTTAGACATGACAGACCATTCTTTGAACCAGTGGTTTGTTTCCTGCTGC
Organism: Avahi laniger; assembly: GCA_963575035.1. Lineage (NCBI taxonomy): Eukaryota > Metazoa > Chordata > Mammalia > Primates > Indriidae > Avahi > Avahi laniger. The sequence continues at coordinate 34,029 of CAUYSK010022300.1, read as the reverse complement.
TCTGAGCTCATAGCTCTGCCCACAGTACCACTCATTGGGATGGAGCAGATTGAATCCTGGTTCGAACCTCTCCCATCATTGCACCAACTCTAAGTCCTGGAAGGAGAGGACTTGGAGCTCTGTTTACAATACCCATTTCTTCCCTTGGTCCCCATACTTGAAGCTATTCCAACCACGTACCCTGATTTGGAGCTCGGAAAAAATAGTCTCTGTGGCTATATGGTGCTTTGAATAGAGCTGGTTTCAATAAACATTTGTGGAATAAGCATGCCCAGTCTTTGCCTTCCAAACTCCTGGGTGGGATAAGGACACAGGGCAGAGAGGACCACAGTCTCAGTGCTCTGTTTATCTTGCTATGTGAGGACAAACAAATGGTCTTGGACACTTTGTAGGTTAAGCAAAGAGGAAAATAATATAGTAGGCCTCCCATTGGCTACCACTTAGAAAACCCCTGCCCGGTGCCAGGCACTGTGCTAATATGCATTACATATTTAGCAGGATGCTGGATGGAACTCTTCCTGCTATCCCAACATTGGCAACTGGTGTGCAGAGCTGAGGCAAAGAGGCCTTAATTCTCCCCAGACTTAGGAAGAGCAGCCAAGAGTTGAGGACAGACACCTCCTTCAGGACTTGGCAGAAGGCAGAGGGAGGCTCTGCCACCCTCAACCATCACTCCAGCACCACCCTCTCTAGCCCGTAAAACAGAGGAGACAAAGAGGGGGCCTGAATTGTTGACTAGCGGATGGATTTTTGGCTTCTCTCTCTCTTTTCATGAGAGAAACGAAAGAAGTACCCTCTCTCACCCTGGCCAAGCCAAGTGAAGGGGGCGCCAGGAAAATTGTTCAGAAAGATTAGAGTTATCTCCAACAAGGGGACACTGGTATTCCCTCCCAGGTGGTAGCCCGTAGTCCCCTCTGGTATTGCCATCAGGATGAGCAGAGCAGAGCATTGAGTTCTTAAGCGAGTGGATGTGATCCGATGGGCTTGGGGCGTATGAGAACACAGGGATTCATGCCTGCAGCTTCTCACCCTGAAGGAGGCCTGCTGGGGTGGTGGAGACAGCCAGAGCAGGAGGCTCAGTGGTGTCAAGGGCCTGCAGAGAGGGAACGAAGCCCTCCCCTGGCCCCAGTTACCTCTGGACCTTAGAGGGTGTGGAAGAGGAAGGCAGAAGTTCCCGTGGCTCCGTGGAGCGGAAGATATAGGCCGGAGATGGGGAGGGGCTGTAGGCTGGACAGGCAGGTGCTGGATTAAGCAAGGTGGTTCCCCCAGGAGAAGGGCTGGAGGAATGGATCCAACCTACGGAAAGTACGGTTGTCCCCTCTGAGAGAGTCCACAGTGACTGAGGAGCTGTGGTGAAGCTGAATACTCTCTCCAAACAACCAACACGTTGATAGAGATGGAAGCTGTGAGAGTGACAGCCTCGGACACTCTTCCTTTCCCCTTCCCCTTCCCAGACCCAAGGCACCAGAGGAATTCAAGCCTGGCAGTGGGGTAGGGCGGGGGAGGTGTCCCAGAGGCAGACTGTGGGGAGGGAGGAGTGGGGAGGAGAAAGACTCGAGTAGGAGACCACGTTTGCCGTCCCCCATCCGCTTGCAAGTCCCTTGAGTTGTGAACCTGATTCATATCAGAGGAGGGAGTTTCAAAGTAGCTTTGAGATTGGTGCTTTAAACTAGATGGACGGGATAATTTTTTTTTTTTTTTTTTTTTGAGACAGAGTCTCACTTTGTTGCCCTGGCTAGAGTGAGTGCTGTGGCGTCAGCCTAGCTCACAGCAACCTCAGACTCCTGGGCTCAAGCAATCCTACTGCCTCAGCCTCCCGAGTAGCTGGGACTGCAGGCATGTGCCACCATGCCCGGCTAATTTTTTCTATATATTTTAGCTGTCCAATTAATTTCTTTCTATTTTTGGTAGAGACGGGGTCTCGCTCTTGCTCAGGCTGGTCTCGAACTCCTGAGCTCAAACAATCTGCCTGCCTTGGCCTCCCAGAGTGCTAGGGTTACAGGCGTGAGCCACCATGCCCAGTCGGACAGGATAATTTTAACAATAAAAGTTGCCAGAAAATCGTGGATTCTGCCCAAGATGTCATTAAAGTTTGAGCATAGGGTACATGCCCCAGAGAGGGAGGGCAATTTAACATAAGACTCTTGGAGACAGTGAATGGAGAAAAACAAAACTGCCCAATGGTTACAACCTCTGAGCTCAGACTGCCAGTCACACACACATTATGTCACTGCACACGTACAACAGCTCTAGGAGGTGTGTATACACAATCTTCATTGAACAGATGAGGAAGCAGGACGAAAGAGGTCAAATAACTGGCCAAAAGCCACACAGGATGGTTACCTGGGCTCCCAACTCCTGCCTCCCGCGTCCTGTCTGGGCGTCGATTCCGGATGTGTCTGCAGGCAGACGCTCTGGGGCACGTAGAGCAAGGAGTGGGGACCACAGTGGATTCTGTCCTTGCCCCACCTCATATCCTGGGATTCTGTGTTATCCCATGTGGACCTTATTAAAATGCTGTATGGTAGACACTAGTATACCCATTGTGGAGGTAGAAAAGGGGGCATAGATGGACTAAATACATCGCCCAAAGTCACACAGCTAGCACTTCAAAGACCCCAAATTCAGATCCTTGAAATCTGCTTTGCGGCACACCCTGGGCCCCAGTGCTAATGGGTTAGGTGACTCACCGAAGTGTATGTGGCTAATAAAGGACAATTGGGAGATTTGAACCCTCTGGCTTTAGAGCTGAGTCGGTTCCCACGTGTGGTCGCAGAAGCAGGACTGCAAAACAGCAACTGGCAAATGCAGTAGGAACACTGTTTCAATCTGTGGACCTCCTCAGTAGGACTGAAGAGTTCATGGGGCCCTCTTCTAACCTCTTATACTTGTCAAAAAAATAAGCTCTCTTCAGATTCAGTGGGAAGAATGGTGAGGTTTTGGATGAGACGTCAAGGAGATATTCCTTAGTTTCAATGAATACCAGAAATCAATTAATGCATACCACCAGAAGTTAATGATATTAATATCATTCTAGGATTATTACCCTCCTAGAGAGCTGTCTCCTCTCACACCCCCAGGGACTCAGTGCCTTTCTTAGATTAGCTCTCTCTTCCTCCCTGGCTGATCTCATGGTGCGACTTTCACCTTGTAATCTGTTCTCTCTGAAAAGGGTGCCCACCTAGCTGCTATCCCTGGGGTGTGTAGATCCCTCCTAATGGTCCTCTCTCATGGGTCCTTCCATAGAACACAGAGCCTAGCCCAGCACCTGGTGGCCAATGTGGCCCCAAACGAGCCAGGAGAGAGAAACCAGAAGAGCCGGTGACCAGAGTTGGGCTGATTGGAAACCCCACGAGAGAAGCAGGCCAGATGCATAGGGTGACATGTCAATTGATTCACGTTACTGCTGCAGTCAGACAGCTTTCCAGTCTCTGCCAGACAATCTGCCCTGGGCTCTCTTTGGAGATGTCCTACCCTATTCTTGCAGAGCTCAGAAAAGGAGCTCCAAACCTTCCGAAACTCAGATGGACTATGATCATCCAGATTTCTGTGAAAGCAGGGTGGCTGGGTGAGGGTGGGTGATGCAAACAATCGTGAGTTTATGTGAAAGATTCATCAGTTGACCACCAGGGCTCCCTGAAATATATAACTTCCCTACAGTTATTCACTAATATGTGTAAAATAAAGCGGTCAGGAAATTCTTTGCTAGAATTAGCATAAGGCTGCATTCTTTTCCCCACTAATCTTGACAGAGGGGACCAAGTATGTCCAATTTAACCACAGGCTGGTTGCTTTCCCTCAAAGGTAAACACAGGAAGGTCATTGATTTTCTCTTGGGGATCACCCGCAAGTCCATGTATTGCCTTTTGAAGATTGCTCCTGGAGAGAAATCTACTCATTTATGAAGGAACCTCCTCTCTAGGAGACCTAACTCAAAAGCAGTTGTCTGAATGTTAGTATTTTGGTGGACAGTTCTTTTGTTCTTTCTCTCATTCTAGTTTTTTCTCAACTCTAGAGGACAAGGTTCTGTCCTATGTATTAACTTAGACTAAATATAATCTAGATTCTTCTGCTCTCTTAAAAAAGAGGTCACAGTTCTAGAGTTTTTCCTCAATGGATGCAAACCTAACTCATTGCCTTTGCCTTATCAGCAAAGTTTTGGTCTAGGGGCTGTACTCACCTCATTATTTTATTGTCGAGCACAGATACATGATCAACATTTAAGTGTTTTCCTGAGCATCATTTTGTTCCCAGCCATCCCCAGATGACACTGTGTGGTTCATTCTTCCCTCTGCAGCTCACAGACCCCCCAAATGAGAACTGTTGGAGACAGGTTTTTACTTCTGAGAAGTGTTCACAGATTTTTGACTTGGTGACATGAACTTCCTTACTGTTGGCTTCCATATGGCTGTTCCCTGCGGTTACATTAGGTTTAGAGGGCCTAGCCCACCAGACCTGTGTACATGCTTATTATGAGCTGGGATTATTCCTTGTAAACCTCTAATAATCCTATGAGGAGGTACTATCACTGTCCACAATTTGCAAATTAAGGATTTGTAAAGTATAGGCAGTTTAGGAACTTGCCCAAGGTCACTAAGTGGTGGCATCAGGTCTTAAACCCAGGTGTGCTCGGTTTCAGAGCCTTGGCACGTTTGCTACTGCAAGAAGCCTGTCCACTCAAGAAGGATTGGGCCTGGGAAGACCTTTGGAGTGCAGATAGATAACTTGGAGCAGTGGTTCTCAACCACAGCTCTGTATTAGAATCATAATGCATAGGGGTGTTTTTAAAATATATTGATGCCCAGACCTCACTTTAGAACAACGAAATCAGACTCTCTCTCCCAGGCATCAGTATTTTCTAAGCCCCCCAGGTAATTGTAACGACAGACCAGGCTGAGAATCATTCACGTTTCCTGCGTTTGGGTTGTGCATCCCAGAGCTGATCTGAACCCTGACAGCTTCAATAATTTCCTGGTTTGGTGGCTGCTGTTCTAGAATCCCAACGCCCCTCTACCCCCAGCCCAGAACCAGCAGCTCTATTCCCTTCCACCTGGGCTCCGGAATGTGACATGGCTGTCAGGTATATGCACATTACACAGCACCTCACTGCTCACTTAATCCTCTGTGGATGCTTCCCCTGCACTCGTGGGCCCTTCACTCTCCTCCCCCACTGTTGGTCGGTCCCTCTCGTGAATTCACGTGATAGCAGATCATCCGCCTTGGAGAGTACTTATCTCATTGTATTGTCATTGTCTATTTATAAGTCTGTCTCTCCCACTGGACTGTGAGCTGCGTGGGTCTGGGGCTGTGTCTGACTCCTCCCCATATCTCCACTGTGTGGGGAGCACCTGGCTCAGAGGGTGGACCCAAATAAAGTGGGTTGAAAGAATACATTCAGGTCTGAAGGATTGGATTCTGATATCAGAAAAATCTTTCTCTGTTGCCACAGCCTCTCTTACTCTTCACCTCCATTTGACACAAAGACTTTTCACAGGAAGTTAAAAACCTTTCCTATAAATAAAAAAAAAAGTAATTCACCCTTCAAGATTTGGCTCCAAACCTACCTCCAAAAGGAAGTCTCTTGGATTGCCCCCAGCTCATAATGATCTCTTTTAATGAATTTTTATAGTCATTACAGTCTGTATAATTCAGTTGTCAATTGCATTCTTCCATTACCATCTTCAACAGTTATTTTTTAATGCTCATGGGTTTATATCCTATCTTCCTAACAAAACTATAAACTCCATGAATTTCAGGACTATTTCTAAGATGGCAGCATCATTTTGTTGGCTCACTTGTTTGAAGTCTCCTGACAAACTGTAAGCTCTTTAAGGCCTGACACTCTCATACATTAATCTTCATATGACAGCCCAGGCACAGTGCTGGCACAAGTAGGTGCTCAGCGGGACTTTGTTAAATGAAGACATTTGGTAACCCCTTTTAGCCCAGTGCCCTGAACTTATTAGGTTCTTGCAAATCATATTTGTTAACTGGGTATGAAATGAAAAGGCATAATTCTTATTATAAGATGTGGTTCATATGAGACACAGAATTTCTTGAAATAAACCCTCTTTCAATTTCTTTTTCTACTATTTATAAATGCTTGATTATTTGGCTCCAAAACTGAATGAGAAGTGTTGTGGAAGAATCCCTCACCCACTTCCAAATCCCTTACATACCAATTTTACACGAAGTCCCTAAACCTTAAAACCCTCAATCACTGTGAATGTCATATACTTCCTTTATTAAATTCAATATGTCACTGCTGAGAAAAGACAGTGGTGTCCACTGGGTTTGATTGGTACCTGCACACCCGTACATGCACCTAAGCATAATTTCTAAATGTGAAATCAGGTCTGTGTTTTAAATTTTTAATGAAGGAAATAGATGCCCTGGCCCCCTCACTAGAGATGCCGTCCTGCTGTACCTGCTACAAAACACAGGGTCCTGCTCTGTTTTGCCAACTGATTATATAGGAGGGTTCCCCGTGGATACCCACAGATAGCCTCATTGTCAGACAGATCATTGTTTTCTGTTTTCCTTCGGTGCAGTAAAAGTCTATGTGGGAGGAAGGGAACACAAAGGAAACAAATGAACTCGCCTGGCCCAGAAAACCATTCCAACACTCTGTCCCCCAGCACCGAATCCTCAGCCCCATTTTTGGCCCTCCAGCTGCTATTTCCCATCACACAGCTGCTGCTGCTGAGCTCTAATGAGCTGCGGTTAGCGGGGTAGGAAGGAGGGGCGGGTTCCAATGCCACTAATGAGGAAGCGCCAAGACAGGCACTCAGGGAGGTGGTTTTAAAGCAGATGGGTGGAAGGCAGGCAAACTGGCCTAGAAGACAGCTTGTCCCAAGATGTTGGAATGAGAGGCTCAGTCTAAGGTGTCTTCTGGAACACTCTGAGTGAGCTTCAAAGCCACCGCCAGTTGAGGATTGTTACAATCCTTCGCCACATGCACAGGAAAGAGAGGAAAAGGCATCTTGTGCAGCCGACCCACAGCCAGCTCTGCCCACTTGTGCCAACATGATCCCTTCAGAGTTCTGCTAAATAAAATGGCTACCGAGGACGTCTTCCTACTCCGGGCAGCGGAAGATCTGTAATGTCGCCAATGCCATGGCTGGAAGTTCCAGCCAAATTACCTTTGGCAGGAATCTGGATCTGCAATGAGGCCAGAGGGGTGGAGTCCCTGTCTTCAAAAGGCTCCCCCAGCACATTTCACCTGTTAGTACCAAGTGACTGGCACACTTGGCTTTTCATCGGCGGCAGCGGTTTTCCTTTGTCGAGGGTGTCTAGAACAGTTGTCAAACGTATTGGGGGGATGACTGCTCTCCAAAGAGGTCCAGCAAGGGAAAAGGGCCCTTGTTTCTGACCTTTGCTCTAGCTCTTCTATCTAGCCATTGAAAAGAAAATTAGAAAAAGATTTGAGGGGGAAAAAAATCTTTTATATATATATATATATTTATACAATCTGAGTGACCTGACTGCACATTCACAGCTGAAGTGGAACAAGGTGATGCTCTTCTCGTTTTAGCTCTCGTGGCTGTAAACAAGTGTCCTTTTTGCAGTTTATTGAGTGCTGTGTTTTCACTTTTTTGTGTGTTTTTTTTTTATTGTTTTGCTGTTTAACTTGGCCCCCAAGTGTAATGATGAAGTGCTGTCCAGTGTTCCTAAGTCCAAGAAGGCTGTGATGTGCCTTAAGAGAAAATATGTGTGTTAGATAAGCTTCATTCAGGCATGAGTTATAGTGCTGTTGCCTGTGAGTTCAAAGTAAATCAATCAATTGCATATATTAAATAAGGTGTCTTTAAACAGAAACACACATAAGACAAGGTAATGTACTGATCAGTTGATGAAAATATTGTGACCAGAGGCTCACAGGAACCTAACCCTGTTCCCCAGGAACAATGCTTCAGTATTCAGTCAATGCTAACTCTATGGAATATAACCACTATAAATAATGAAATTGGCTGTACTTTTTGGAATAATTTTGGCTACTTGAAATGGTTTTCTATGGTATTTCAAAGCACAGAGGCTACAGCATAAGTGAACAACAAAAGAAAGGGTAGGTGGGAAATTGTTATATACTTTTGTCTACTATTTGCCAGATTTCTTCAACCTATTGTATCTCATTTAGTCTTTGTAATAGCCCTATATGGCTGGTTTTATTGCCCTTTTATTCCAGGTGAGAAAATTGAACCTTCCGAAGATTAATCAATTTACTTGAGGTCATATGGCAGGAAGAGGCAGAAAGGCAGAATTCTAATGTGGCCCTAAGATTCCTTCCCTCCCCCACGTGCATGCCATATATAATCCCTTCCCTCAAGGGTGAGTGGGACCTGTGAACATGGTGATGATTATATGCCATGATTCCGTTACATGGTGAAGGTGAAGGGACTTTGCAGATATAATTAGTGTCCCTAATCAGTTGACTTTTAAGCCTTGACTTTAAGGGAAATGATCCCAGGTGGGTCTGACCTCATCAGGTGAGCACTTTAAAAGAAGTGAGAGGTTCTGTCTCCTGCTGACCTTGAAGAAGCAAGCCATGAGTTTTACAGCTGCAAGAAAATTAATTCTTCCAGCCACTGCCAGAACTTGGAAAAAGACCCCTCCCCAACACATACACCACGCCTCAGATAAGACAGGAGCCCCAGCTGACGCCTTAGCTGCAACTAAGTTGTGCCCAGACTTCTGATTCATGGAAACTGAGAAATGTTGTTTGTAGTAAATAGTTATGCAGCATAGAAAACTAACACACACAGCCAAGGAGTAGTAGAGCATTGTTCAAACACAGGTCTGTCTGCCTCCAAAGCTGATGTTCTTTCTCTTTATACCATGTGCAGAGGGTCCCTGACTCATGACGGTTTGATTTATGATTTTCAACTTTACAATGGTATAAAAGTGATACACATTCAACAGAAACCATATTTTGAGTACCTATACAACCATTCTAGAATGGCAATATTCAATAAAGCACATGAGATAGTCAACGCTTTATTATAAAACAGGCTTTTTGTTTGATAGTTTTGCACAACTATAGGTTTATGTAAGTATTCTGAGCACATTTAAGGTAGGCCAGGCTAAGCTATGATGTTTGGTAGGTGAGGTGTATAAAATGCATTTTCAACTTACAATATTTTCAAGTTATGATGGGATAAAGCCCCTTATAATGAGTATATTGGGATGTAACCCCATTTTAAGTCGAGCAGCATCAGTAATACCACCTTTTGTTTGTTGTTTGCTTGCTTGCTTGGTGGGCAAGGGTGAGGGTTAGTGGAAGGGGGTATTTATTCTCTTGAGGAAGGGGATACGGAAGATATTCAGGTACAATGACTAAGGTTTTAGCCCTAACACAAGGGCTTGGATGTAAAGACATGGGGAGCTTCTCAGTGTTGGGAGAGGAGGGATGGGCATGGGCAAGTATTTTATCTCCTTTTGCTCAGGAAATAGCTAGTGGGGATCTGGGGACAGCAGGATTCACAAAGGGACAATCTAAGAACACTGGGTCCCTAGTGTTGGATGAAACACATACAGTTGCCAATATGACTATATTTTTTATGTACACAAACAGCAATTATATACGATTCAATCAGTATGTGCAAGGACAAAACTTAACCAGCAGTTAGACCAGGGCCAGGTCAGTAACCGGAAGCAGGGCAGAAGCCAAGTGTTCCGCAGGAAAGAAGTTGTACGGTGGGAAGAAATGTGAGTGGGGCCACAATCAAGGCGGAAATCCAACAACTAGGTGTGCAGAGCCAGGAGGAGCTATGTCAGTGATTGTATTCATGTCAAATTTTAGTTAAGGGCTCTGCACAACTGTGGGAAAGATGAACACCTGTGAAACCCAAGCCCAACCTTCACATTTCTGACTTTGATTCAGTGACAAGCTGTGCTGTCAAAGGGGAAGCAGAGGCAGAGTGGTCAGGGCTGGGATGGGGTTATACCATTGCAGGCCTTGTGTAAGGGACAAAAATAGTATATGTCAGACACCTGCTGCAGTACCTGGCACATAGTAAGTACTAAATGAATGGCTAAATAAATATTACTAATTAAGTACTAAATAAATATTATTATTTGGCACTTCAATAGATAACAGAAAACTGCCTTGCTTAGGTAAGATGAAGGCAAGGGTGAGTCATCTCCAAATATACGGATAAAAAAGAAAGGTATAAAGCCCTGACTGGGAAAACCAGAATCAGGCTGGAAAACAGTTAATTCTTTAGCTATTGAACTTCCTCCTCTGGGGCTGCATGGGGAGGGCAGCACCTTCGGCAGCGCTGCGGGAGAGTTGTGAGTCTTGCTCAGATCACTGGCCATCCAGAGCAGGGCTCTGCATCTGAAGGAGTCCAGGCCCAATGGGCTTGTGGTTTTCATCCCATGAGCCCACAGATGTGACTCTCCTCTGAAGCTGTAATCGTTCTGTTTAAGCTTCTTGATCATCACTGGGGTTCTGGGGTGGATGGTGTATGTACTATGGGGCCTGGGAGACGGGTCTAGGGGAAGAGGCCTCAATATGGCCTACATGCTGCTCAGAGACAGGCCCAAGAGCCCTGTGGAGCCTGTACTGTAATTATTGTAGCTGTTCCAGCCCCAGAGTCCCACTGGTGAGTGATTTCACATGTAATTATCCTTGAGACAAGGACTTTGCGCATCCTCTCCCCAGCCCTTCTTCCCCCTGCTTCTTTTATTCTTCTCTCTCTACGTTCATTCTTTCTTTCCCTTCGTCTCCCAACCAAGTCCAACAAAGTCCACATCAGGATGCAGAGGAGTCCACCTCAAGGTCACCTTCTGCCCTGGCCTGGGGCTGTTCTCTCCCTGGGGAGCAGCCTGTCATGTTCCCTGACATCGTCAAAGAAAGCCCAGATAATGACATGTCCCTCCTCCTTCCTCCAGACAATACTCTTTGACTTTCTATCTTTAGATCAACTGTCTCTTCCTAAAAGCTAACCTTGGGCTCAGGGTGGGAATACAATTACTGATGGGGGAACCTGAGCAAAATGCTGGTCCAGATAGGTCAAAATAGCTGGGACATGTCCAAGATTCTACTAGTTACTTAACTAATAACTAGCACATAATACCCCTGGTGAGCAATTTAGACTAGGCACTGTGCTCAATGTTTTATACTTAGCATGATTGTATTCAATCCGCACAACCCTGTGAGGTAGGTGCTGTATTATCCATGTTATGTAAATGAGTAAAGGGAAAGGTTAGGTAATTTTCTCTAGATCACGTCACCAATAAGTAGCCAGTCTGGGACTGCAACTCGGTCTGACAGCAGGTCCCTGCATTTATAATCATGCTGCTCTGTTACCCACTGTGTGTATCTGGGCTTTAACCCACACAGATGCTTTCACACTTCTGTTATTGGTGATGTCCTTGTGGCAGTGATGTTGCAAAACTCGGTCTTCCAGCTCCCGACATTCATCTGGTGCCCCACCTTCTATCAGTCACTGACAGCCATGGCCTTGGTTGCCCTCAGGTCGCCTGTAGTGTCTCAGTTGTGCCCTAGTGAAGCCTGCCTTCTTTTGCAGAGGAAAACAGGTAACATATCTGCATTTCAGGATACCAGGTAACACACCTGCAGCTCAGGACCAGCTTCGAGTCACCAAGGAACTCCAAAGGGAGGGAGGATTTGCAGAATAGGCCCTTCTTTGCCTCTGTGTCATGAGATGAAGATCTCAACCACACAGTGGGGTGTTGTTTTCAATGGCTCAGAGAAAGGAGTTGAATGAGGGTGTGTCCCATGTGAGGACCATTTACCCCCAATGCCAGCACCTAGGAATATCCTTGTGTGCCCTACAAGCCAAGGAAATCAGTCACCCCTTCTTAACAGTCCTCCTGAATCAACTGGAGGAGGGGGTCTGCAAGTCACCTTTAATGACACCAAACTGAATCCCCCGATGAAAAGCAGGAGGGCATTAAGGAGCAGACATGAAAATGCAGCTTGAGGCTGCCCAGGCATCGGCTGGAGCCTCTGGGCAGCTGTTTAAGGTCTAGCAAGGACCAGGACTAAGGAGATTGCAAGATAGAAGAGGAGGCCATTATAACTGCTGTGGTAAAGTAATTAAACGGATTGGGGTATGTGGCTGAGAGAAAGTGACCATTTTTTTTTTTACCCTCATCTACTTGCAAACAGGAATTGAAGAGGTTTGTGATTGAAGAAAGCAGTTGAATGAGCTCTGGCCTCCTCCTGCCTTGGGAGCTTTGGGTCGGTGTCCTGAGGGACAGAGAGCCCCACAGGCAGCACAGGGTCGCTGTTCTATCAGCCCTTTGACCGCAGGTGCAAGGTCCCTGACTCACATATTGAAATCCGGAGTAGGCACTGTGCGGAGCTTGTGTGTTAGTTTCCTGCAGCTGTAACAAATTACCACAAACTTGGGGCTTAACGCAACAGAAATTTATTCTTTCACAGGTGTGGAGGCTGGAACTCCGAAATCAAGGTGTCAGCTGGGTTAATTCCTTCTGGAGGTCTGAGGAAACATCTGTCCCATGCTTCTCTCCTAACTTCTGGTGTTTCCTAGCAATCCTTGGCATCCCTCGGCTACCTCACTCCAATCTTTGTCTCTGTTGTCACATGGACTTCTTCCCTAAGTGTCTTCACATGGCCTCCTTGTAAGGATACCAGACTAGGACGTAGAGCCTACCCTAACCCAGCACAACCTCATCATAACTAGTTACATCTGCAAAAATTCTATTCCCAAATAAGGTCATATTCTGAGGTCTGGGGAGACATACATTTGGGGGCTGTGTGGGAGGGACACTATTCAACACGGTACAGCTTGTCAATGGCATTCTGGGCAGATCCCACATAAAGGCAAGGAAAGGACTCAGGTTGCTCAAAAGGAGGGCTCCAGTAAACCTGGGTCCCTTCTTCCCTGTGTGGTGGGGGAGGGGAGCAGCACCATCCCAAGCAGTGCCCGTGTCATACTGAGGCACCTCTCATGCACCTAAAATGTGGCACAGAAATCAAGCCCAAAGGAGCAAAGAAAGTCATGCAGCGAATGAAGGCAACTTTCCCCAAAGCTCAAGACAGAGCAGGTACTTTTCTCCCAAAACATTCACCATTTGGAGTACCCAGGTAAGAAGCCAAAGGTAGCTCAATCAATCTTACCCCCTCTCTGCCCAAGCAAACTAGAAAAAAGGCAACAGCCTTTGGTTTTCTTTCCTCTCCCTTCCAACCCACAGGAGGGCTGCGGAGGCGCAGGGTATCGGCCCCCCCACATCCAAGAACCATCCTGGGTGGAGCGTCTCATGGCGGAGAGAGAGCAGGGCTGAGGGAGCCCTCAGTCCCCCAGGGCAAGCCTGTTCTGGCAGCCAGGAATGTATTTCGGAGGCATTCAGGAAAGTGCTGCACAGAACTGCGTCCAATCCAGGCTAAGCAGATTAGCTCCCTCCCAGGGAAAGGTTCTGGGCAGCTGTGCAGGGCAGCTCCCTGTGCAGTGGCAGGGGCTGTCATTACAAGGCCCAGATAGGACATAATTACATGCTCCCCAGAGGGAACTCTTAATTGAATTACAGGGTGTCTCCTGAGCATCAAAGGCAGCCCAGGCTCCGAGGTAGCCAAGCAGTACAGAAGCAGACTCTCTGAAGAGCTGGCCCTGGGAAGGGGTCAGGGCGTGGAGAGGCCCAGGGACGCCAATGTGCAGAGGGCTCTGTGGATCTTGCTGACACTTCGAGAGGAGGGGGAAGGGATGACAAATAGAGAGAGTGGGCGCAACCTGGTCCTTGTGCTTGAGAGGCACATTCCACTCCCAGGTCTCCCTGAGCTTGCTGCAACTTAGAGGTGGCACACAGGCAGAGGGGGTGCCAGGAATTCACTCACTCACTCATTCCTTCACTCATTTATTCATTCACCTGACAAAAATTGTGCCCCTGTGGTGTGTGCAATGCATCTAACAGACACGGGGGGAAGAGCCAGGTGCTGCTCTGGTCTGAGGACGTGGCCTGTGTGAGGACTATTCACCCCGAGGCCAGCTCCGGGGTCTAACTGTGTGTGCTCCACAAGTGGAAGCCAGTCAGTGTCCTTTCCTCACGGTCCTTCTGAATTTGCTGGCGGAGGGAGTTTGCAAGTCTCCTCTAATGACGCCAAACTGAATCCCCCGACAAAATGCAGGAGGGAGGGTTCACCTCCGTGCAGCCATAGCCCTTGGCAGTCCCCTCTTCTATAGGAACTAGCACGCGCGGTCGTCCTCCCCACCACACTGTGACCTCCCTGAAGACAGAGATTGTGCCTTTTTTCACTGTGCTTGGCCCCCAAGAAGAGCCCCACAAATGTCTGCTGATTGTACACCAGGCCACTGACACCCACCTTCCTGCCTCTGCTCTCCTGGTGCTCCTGGCCTCCTTGATTTGGAGTAGCATAGGCTCTTCTGGGCTGTAGCTGGGACCCATCTGCTCTCTCTTGTCATCACCCCATTCCAACCCTTGGTCCTGGCTGCCCTCAGTCACTGCGGGCCCAGCATCAAAGGAGGCCCCCAGGATCTCACCTCATGGTCCTAAGCCAGCCTTGCCCTGTTTCCCCAGGCAGCAGGCCAAAGCATCATCTGTTGGTAGTTCCTGGTGACAAAGTGACACAAACAAGAATCCTCTGTAGACAGGCTTGGGCAAGGGTGGGTCTGAGCCAGCAGTCAAGGTTGATGAATCCAGATTTCTGAGCTGGGCATTAAGGAGTTTATTTGGCCCTTGCCAAATTCCCTGGGCCCAGCTGCCCCTGAATTAAAAGGGAAGAAGCCAACTCTTGCTATTAAGGAAGCAACGTGGGATGCCCTAGCGTCCTCCATATGAGGAAAAGGAAGCCTGCTGCTTTGAGCTTCATTGCTTTATTCTGATGCATGTGATTTAGGATCAGATCAGAAGATCTAAGGATTTTTTTTTCACGTTTTTCATATTTTTATTATTAATGAAATGCACGCTCATGTTAAAAATTCAAAACAGCACAGACTAGTATAAAATAAAAAGTTAAAAGTCGTGTCTCCACTATGCAGACCATCAGTCCCACTTCCCAAAAGAAGTCACCCTTAAGAGATTCTTAACAATGCGTAAATACCACACGCAGCCCTTCCACTCTGCACGCAGCTACCCAACATACACCAGCTCTCAAAGCCATCACACACGCAAGAACGGCCGCCTCTGCTAACTGCTTGACACGGCTGGGTGCAAAGTCCCTCAGAGCAGAGGCCGGAGAAGCACTACACAGTGGGAAGGATACAGTCGGGCTTAGGACTCAATTCTTCTCTGCTTCTTTTTTTTTTTACTGTATATATTACCTTTTATTACACATTTTCAAGCATAATCTTATACTGTCATTTTATCACACTCTTAGAAATGATATCAAACATTAATCTTAATGGCTACATAATTTATGTTATGTGGATGTACTAGAATGTTTTTATCCTCTTTATTTTTAGCTAACACATAATAATTGTACATATTTATGGGACACAGTGATATTTTGATCATGTATATTATGTGTAATGATCAAATTAGGGTAATTAGCATATCCATCACCTAGGACATTTATCATTTCTTTGTGTTGTGAACATTCAAAATCCTCTCTCCTAGCTTTTTGAAAGTATGCACTGAATTATTGCTAACCATATTCACCCTATCCCTCTTATCCCTCAGAGGGATAAGAACTTGTCCCTCTTACCTGGCTGTAACTTTGTATCCATTAACCAGCCACTCTCTATCCTCCCCTCCCCCAACCCTTCCCAACCTCTGATAACCACAATTCTGCTCTCTACTTCTATGAGCTCAAATACGTTTTAGCTCCCACATATGGGTGAGAACATGTAGGATTTAGAAGCCCTTTAAAAGCTCTGTGTTCCCAGGTAAATTACTTAATCTGAACAAAATGATGATAGTAACCCTAATGGTATGACAAAAATCCATAATACTTTTAATAGTAGAATTTTATGTTTTCATACACATATTAGAAGTGTTATTATGTAAGAAAAATAGCAACAGTAGTAAGTTTGCCTAGAGGTCTAAACAACAATGATAAAACCCTGGTAACCAATACTATGCCCCTTTTCTCCAGAATATTCTGATCTCCCTATGGAGTTACCCTCATCAAAACAACTTTAAACAATTAGTGCCTAATATTTTCAAAGCATTTTACATCAGTTAAATGTCCTCTGATAGTCAGCCCTTGGTCGTGTTCATTCTACTCTTTCTCCTCAACCCCCAAAATAGAAAGTCTATATTCTTCCAACAGTTCACACAGGTTAATTAAAATGCCATTTTTCTCTGCTTTGGCTAGAATTACATTAACTCATCATAGTAACACTAGTTATCTTTTGCTACGTTTTATGAGGGAAAAAATGGAAATCTGATTAATCATAAGCTAATGATCTTCTAAAACATGGGTTCCACAAGGAGGGACAGATAATGAAAGAGGCCTGTGGTAGGGAACTGGTTTGGGAACCACTGGTCTAGTATATGAAACCCACTAGGTTAGCAGAGGTTCTGGAAGATGCTAGTCTGATAATGAAATTATCTGCTTCATGTGTCCAATGAGAATTTATGTCTAGTCTTCTGAAAATATGGATTTCATATTTTCCCTGGATTCCTCCAGGGAATAGAAGAAGCTTCTGTGTTAAGTAAGATAAAGAAGAAAGGGATTCCAGGAGGTTTTTCTCACTAGGATTGGCCCAGTATTAAAGAGATAGTGACAACTTCATACTTACATATCTCAGTGAAATGGAGACTCTGAGTTTCTTTATTCCATAAGGTTCTTTCTGTGTCTAGTCCCACGACTAGAGCTGGCAGGTATTTGGCCTTTCCTTCTCACATCAACAGCTGAGCCCAGATACAGCCTCACAAGTCCTTTCCAAGATGGCCCCCTGGGCAGCCACTGTTCATTGACTGGTGCTGACACAAGAGGAGAGTCCTATTTTCCACCCCAGCCATGGGCCCAGAGACATGGGCACCTGATAGAGCCACACACTGTGCCACCTGTAGATGAGAATACTCTGGCTTCTGGGGAGTTTCTGGAAAGGCATCAAGTTACAGCTCCTAGGATAAAGCAGGGGTGTCTGCTGGCTCTAGTGAAGTCCAGCTGACCAGCTGTCCAGTAGGGAGTGGGGAGAGGCTCGAGGAGTGCTGTCATTCTGTCCCTGGCAGGCATGAGCGGCGGGGAGGCTTTCTGTCTCAGTCTAGGACACAGGCTGTTCTGGAAACCCAAACCCAGAAAGAGGCTTTGAAAGTGACTCAGTACCCAAATAGTGCACCTGAAAATGACAGCAGATAATCTTCTGACTCTAGTGCCCTGGAAAGGATAGACCGGAAAAAAGTAAAGGGGGAGAAATGACCCTGGTAGCCTTGAGATGTGTGCCACTGAGCACCACCCACTAAGAATATTTTCTATTGATCTGGACAGAGGCCAGTTTAATCTTGGCTGCAGAGTCTGTTGTCAGCTTGATGTCTTTGATGGTGCTGGGGGCTCCAGCAGTGGCTATTTCTCCCATTCTCTAGCCTACTGCCCCAGCCCAGACTACTGAAAAATCAGTGCTCTCTCAGAAGCACTGCAAACTTTAGATAGTATGCCAGTTTGGAGTTGACAGGTGCCTGTCTCACCTGGAACTTCTTCTAAGTGACATTGCCCACTACCTAGAGCTAAAACTGCTTAGGTAGCTTATCGTGGAATTCTCAAGGCAACTTCATTTTTCCACCCCATCATCCGGTTATGATAGATTAACTGGCGGGGGAGGGAAAGGGTGGTAGAAGGGGGTGATTGACACAGGGAAATCAACACATATCTGGCCAGGGGTCTTTGACATGACCAAGTTGGGGGAAAAAAGGAGCCAATCAGAGTCCTTCTCTTGAAAATTTGAGTTAGAAAAATAGAAAGAGCTTTCCAGGTAAGAGCAGAAAGCACATATGGAGAGAGGAGCCACGAGCTATAACTGTTGATCTGTGAGTGTCATTGCAAGTTGGAAGTAATGAAGAAGGTCACCGAGAGAAGCAGAGATGCCAGCAGACAGACTACATGGCCCAGGAGGAAGAACATTGGAAAGAGAAAGTGGTCCCTGATGGCTTTCTGAGACCAGTCCTAGTCTATGCTGGATCCTTACAATCAAATCTTCTTGTCTTCACATACAGTCTGGCGAACACTTTGTGGCGAAGAACAAAAGAGCACCACAGTGAGTGGTTTGTTTCCTGGGAGATATTAGTCTTCTCGGTGCGATCATGAAGCTAGTTCTTTCTGCAAATGACAGGCTTTCTTAAAGGACACTTTCACAGAACTTTCTTGATCAATCAAAGAAATCATAGACCAGACAGTAAACAGAAGGCAGCCCAAGTACAGATGCCACCAGTAAGAAGGAAGGGAATATCAGGAATAGGGTAAGATTAAAAGAGGAGGTGTGGCAGAGGGAATCGAGGGAGAGGCACTGAGTGCAAGGAGGAGTGGAAACCCAACGCCAGCCTCTGTAGCTCTGGGAGCATATACAGTTAGAGAAAGGAAGGAGGCAGTGGAGTATGTTTAGAAGGGACAGCAAGTGTAAGAAAATAGTATACAAGAAGAAAATAAGGTATAAACAGGAAATAAAGTGAACATATATAAAGATTTGCATCCAGGGCCATGGTTAGCCTTTGAGATGGTGGCAGAGTACACCTGCCTCAACACAACTCAGTACGCTAAGAGCCCAGACTTCACCACCATACAATACATACATGGAGCAGAATTCAACTTGTACCCCCTAAATCTATTGAAATTTAAGAAAAAGAAAAGAAAGACATGGTCAGTGATGGTAGTGGGGTGGGGGGTGGTCAGTGAAAGTCACATGGGATACACGAGGAGAAATACAAAGAGTTGATAAATAAAGATCAAGCAGTCTGGGAAAAGATGGATTACTACAGAGCCATGGCAGAAGCAGTCATCTGCAGTCATTAATTTATTTCGCAGCTATATTTTTCCATACTCTGAATATTAAGTTGCAATCAAAAAGTAACTTATTTTGAAAGAGCCAACTAAAGAAACCACTACAGAGTGTTTTCTATGGGCTCTGTAAATAACTAGTTCTTTACGAATCCTACTCACCAAAAGGCAATGCATCTGGGCTCAGGAAGGGACAGGTTAGCCATGTCGTGCCTATGCATGCTGACCCTTAGCTAGGAAGGGGAAAGGATGGCGCCACATTGACAGCTGAATTTAAACATATACATGTAGATATCTGGTGATCACTAAGTTTTCAGAAAAATAACTTTTTCCACATGGGTAAGTTCTATCACTTTCAACTTTAAATTCCTCTCCACTTATCCAGGTAATTTCTTAATTGGGTACCCAGTAGGTGGTAGGGGTGGGAATATAATTCCTATGAATAATTAATTATCACACCACTTGAGAATACTCACTTAGTTCTTTCCTTCATGGTTATTTAGCAAAATCTTTCAAAGCATTTGATTCTCGAAAAATGCTCCTAGAATGTGGAGAGTTTAAGTATGAGAACCTTGCTCTATTCACAAATCAAGGGCTTCTCTCTCTTGAACTGTCAGTTATATGCTACTGGCTGTATGCCAGGACTTCAGACTGGGTTTTGGAAGCACAACTTAGTTTCTCTTTAAAAAATCCACAATAAAGAAATATCTTGAATAAGTAAAACATCATGGCTCTGACCTCTACAACTTTCCTCATGGGATTTACGAGGGCACAGCCCAAGGGTGGAAAAGGAATGAGTGCTCATGCCCTACAAATACATCTGGGAAATCGAGGGCAGGCTGGATGGCCAGGGAGTCCTCACTCACCTGCCTCACTTTGCTCAAGTATCCTTTACATTAATTCCTCTGAGTGAATGAAGAAACTTTGACCTTAAGATCCAGAAGAGTCAAGAGAAAATACACAAGACCCACGGCTGTATCCTCATCTACATCTCCTTATCACTGCAGCCCAAAGCTCCAGTTAGCACCTCTCCAAGGTGCACAGAAGAGCCTGCTTTGAGGACGAGATTGCTTCGTTTTCTGAGTGGCCAGTCATGTGATTATCTCCAACCACAGCATGTCTTTCCTAAATCCATACTGACATTCCCCAGTGGGATCTCCAACCCTGTACCTCTGAATTTTCTCATATACCTTGGCATGCATGGGTTCTACCAACTGCAGGTTCCACCAACCGTGGGTGCCGTGGATAGAAAGTATTTCAAAAATTAAAAAATAAAAAATAACATAATAAAAAATAATATGCATAAAATATATAATAAAAACTATTTACATAACATTTACATTGTGTTAAGTATTAATATTATAAGTAATCTATAGATGATTTAAAGTATATGGGAAAATGTGCCCATGTAATATGCAAATACTATGCTATTTTATAAGAGACTTGAGCATCTGTGGATTTTGGTATTAGAGGAGGGGTCCTGGAACCAACCCCTGGTGGATACCAAGAGCAAACCAACATGGGCAGACCCAAGCGGGCATGCTGTATGCTCTTTGGAGCTGACCAAGTCAGGCAGAAGGAGAATTGCTGATCTAGTGTTGACAGGGGATACTGCAGGGCCAGACCCTAAAATAAATCAACCAGCATCGCTCTGGTCTTCCTGGAGGTTTCTGCAGACACATAAGGTTCTCAGCAGACTTGGGTGCTTTACGGATACTGGAGTTGGAATATGTCAGTCTTTGACATATTCTTTGACAATCTCATTAATTAAGATGAAAAGAGCAAAAAAAGAGACATTTTATCAGGACCTGGGGCCCTTCTGGACACTTAGCCAAAGCTTCTGCTAATAAATCCACGTAGCCTTTAATCACTCCTGTGGGTCCAGAGGAGGGGAAATTGTGGTTGAACAATCCTACTTGAAATGCTCTGCTATACTGCTAAGTACCCTCACTCAACAGTTGGCTCAGAAATGAAGTCTCTTCTTCAGAACAAATCTGTGCCAAGTGCATAGCTCTACTGAGGGTTTCAGGATGCTGCACTTCTAGTGACTGAATGATTGTTCACCTAAAGATGGGGGACTCGGGGGGCTCTTGCTGCTGGCATTGAAGGCAGAAGGAAAAAGGACGGGAGAGATGCCAGCTAAGGGATAGTTGTCACCATCGCCACCTGACTCTCACTCTTACTGAGCTTGCAGCTGTGACTTCTCTCAAACACAGAAAGGCCATTCTAGAGACAAGTCATCTCCCTCTGTGGCCAGAAAGAGACTGTCCCGACACCTTGCTGAGCCAAAGAAAAAGAAAAAAGCCTACCATGTTTCAGTCAAAGAGGAGAATGTGCAAATGGTATCCTGGAACACTCCAGATCTTTATAGATTTTCATGGAAATATTTCTTGGGGTTGAAATGTTGCACAGAAAGCTCCCCTGAAAGAGAATGGCCTGCATCATTTTTTAAAACTTTCCTCATTCCATGGAACAAGGCCTAGTCTGCAGCTGACCAGCACTGCCTAAAAGATGTCCCAGCTACGCCTGTCGCCTTTTCTCAACTAAGATATAGAGTTTTCTAAAAATTTATGTGGGCTCGATAATTCTCTTCCTTAACAGTCTCAAGGTGAACTAAGAGATTAAAAATAGTTCATAGTATATTATTAGTAGTAGCTAAGATGTTAGTCACATAATACTCCTGAATTTGCACTTCCAGGGCAAGAATTGCCATATCCTTTTTAAAGTTAATATTTTACCGATGGATAAAAATAGAATTGAGAAGTCCAAATAAGGAAGAAGGTGCATTAAATCAGTAGCTTTAATGTCATTCCCAACTCTAACTTTCTATTATAGCTGTGTGATCTTGGATAAGCCACTTTCCCTCTGTGAATCTCAGCTTCATAAATTATAAAATGGAAAGTCAGATACCTTCCAGCTTTAACGTTCTGATTTGGTTAGAAATTGTGCACCCCAGCGAATACTCTCTTCTTTGAAGGAAGCCAGTGCTATTTATTAATAATTACAGTAGATCTTGGCATTTGCATCTTTGACATCTGTGGCTTTGACTATTCCCAGAGACCCCAAAGGTCCATGAGCTGCGATAATCTGTTATTTTGCAGAGGTGGGCTGTGAGCCTGGAATACGGGGGCCAGTCGCTTCTTTCTGAGTGACATTAGTGTGCAGGCAGAACCACTATGTCCATGAGGTTCTGGCGTTGTACGCTGCAGTCTTAAAGGCCATAATTCTCATGAACTATTATAGTGACAGTCTCAAAGGTGGGGATTCTTCTAGATCATGAAGACGTCAATAATATTTCTCTCAAATGTCAAGGGTTAATTATAACATAAGTGTAAATTAGTCATGTACCTATTGCCACTTCACCCCTGTCACTACTACCACCTTAATGCTGGTTACTTTAGAAACTTTAGTGGTGCCACACACATGGCAGGGAGCTCTCTTCCCTCTTTTCTTGAATCTATCTCAATTATTCCACTTCTCCCACGTGTTTTGATTTGTCTGTACACTTTGATCCTCTCCACTTGAGAGTGAGATCCTTGAAAGCAAAAATGCCAGCTTGCCTGATTTCCCTTATGTACCTAGTACATAGCAAATATTTAATAAATGTTTGTTGAATGACTGAGTACCTTCCATGGGAAGGCACTGTGCATTTTTGCATATTTGTATTTGGTACTTATTACTCCTTTGAAAGATAAATATTATTATTTCTAAAAATTCTGGGCCTTAGACAAATGAAGTGACTTGCTCAAAGTTACACAGCTGATAAGTGACTGATTCATATTTTTTTTGTTAGATTCCAAAGTTCTTACTTTTACATCCTACCATGCTGCTAAGGACACCTTTGAAGAAGTAAAACATAAAACCAAATAAGTGAATTCATGGATCCAATATTATTGATAAAGCATAGGCCTGACTTCGACTTGATTATATTTAGAGGAGTGT
This sequence comes from Avahi laniger, assembly GCA_963575035.1. NCBI lineage: Eukaryota > Metazoa > Chordata > Mammalia > Primates > Indriidae > Avahi > Avahi laniger. The sequence continues at coordinate 11,207 of CAUYSK010022300.1, read as the reverse complement.
GGTGAGGGCAAAGTTTACAATCCTACCAGGCTAGGTAGGCAAAGAAAGCTACACACCAAGAGGGAGGGATTCAAAAGCAGAATCATTCCAAATATCACACAGCTTCTGTCCAAGTACCCTGAAGTTCCCATCCTGGGATTGCAATTATCAGGACCTCAGGGGTAAGAGCCAGGTTCTAGCTAAGTTGGGTTTCAAAGTTGGAATCAGAGAACAGGCATTCAAGATTCAATTAAGCAAGTCCTTTGAAAAACCACTTTCTTTTCTGGATCTCATGGTTTGATCAAGAGCTCTAGAGCTTTCAGCTCTAAGTTGGGACCACAACATAGGGAGCTTGTTAGAAGTGCAGAATCTCAAACCCTGCCCTAAACTTCTGGATTATAATCTGCATTTTAGAAGATCCCTAGGTGATTGATGTGCACATTAAAATTTAAGAAGCACTACTCTAGAAGATATTCTAAAGTCCTTTCTGGCTCTAATATTTTATGAATTTAGGTTAGGACTCTTCACGGTAACCAAAAAACTAGCATGTTCATTAGTTATGGTCACTCAGAGATCCAAGTCACCTGATCATCTCAACAGTGTCTTCTGAAGGACATTGCTAATTCATCTGTGTTCCTACTAAGGCCTCATTTACTGGTCACATATCATGTACCAGGTACATTGCACACCATATCGTGAATCATCATAATAGCCCTACAAGAGAGATATTATTATCCCCATTTTACCAATGAGGAAATGATCTCATAGGTTAATAAAATTTCCCCAAACCACATGGTTAAATCAGTAACAGAGCTAGAATTCTAACCGAGAGTACTTAGAGTCTATGATTTTTCTGCTACATGATACTGCCTCTCGTTGTAAACTTGCAATTGAAAGTATCAAGGTAGGGCTGCTCTGTGAGGACAGACTACTGGGTTTTGGGCGTATTGTTCTGCAATGAATGATATCTAAAAAAATGCAAAAGGATAGATGGGAACATAGATTTTTTTTGCCAAACCCTAGAATATCTGGGCCAGAATCTCAAACTTCTGGAGGTTGACATACATTTAGAACTAATATCACCCAGAAATGATCATTCATGAGGCTCATTTACACCAAGATATTATACAAACTGAAAACACAAATGAGTTTGAGGAAGCTTTAGTCATATTCAGAAATCCTAGGTGTAAAATTGATTAACAGAATGAGGAAATTGGGAGCCAAGCCTCTGACCTCTCAAAAACTATCTGTGCCATGGGTAGATAAGGCGCTGAATCAGAGGAACCACGAGTCTCTTAAATTATTGCAAATTTTGTGGTCTTGATGTCATTTAATGCCTCACAATAACCTCTTACATACTTACATTGCCATAAACACATGAGGAATTTCATGAAGTTTGTCTTCCCAGCAAATGAAGGCCTGTCCTTCATTTGTATGTACAAACACTCTCCCCAGAGCACATATAAATGGATAGTATTCTCTATCCATTTATATGTGGCACAGGTTTTTACTTACGCTAACAAATGATTATCCTTCCCAACAAAATGACTAAACAGAACTCTAATAAATGAATTTGTCAATGGCGATTTCCCTTTAGGAGGCAATATCCCCTGTTCCATTTTTGGCTAGTGCAAATATGTCCTACACTGAGCGCCTATGTCTATGGTTTAGAAAATCTTAGAGCTGGAAGGAACTGCAAAAAGATCTGACCCTGCCTCCAGGCAAGGAAAGTATTATTATTTCCACTTTGCATATGAGAGAGTTTTGTCCCAGAGCCACTAAATGACTTGCCCAAAGTCACATTATTAGGATGGGATTGAGTAGGGACAGGGGCGGAACCCCATGGGTCACTCAGCTCTGTTGCCAGAACAGCCCAATCCTTTTTGAGCTCTGTCCCATGGCTGGACCTGGTAGGAAGCACTTCTATGACACCTCTCCTTAGGTTCCTTGGACTCCCCTTTTCCATGAGTTCCTTCCTTCTTCTAGAAGTTGTATAGTCTCATTTCCCACTGAAAGTGCAATTAGCAGGTTCTTGGAGCAGTCTGACATCCTCCCTTCCTATATGCCCCATTTATTCTTCACACCATCTCCTGCTCCTCCTTATTGCTTGTGGACATGCGCAGTATTCAGAGCAGTATCCCTTTGTCACCTCCATCCTTCTTGGCTACCCTGGAAAGTCTACCCTTGCATAAGGTGGAAATCCTGGGGAAAGTCATTCTGCTTTCTTTTTCAAAGCTATGCATGAGGGAAAAGTACAGAACATCCAATTTGCAATGAGTTCAATGGGGAGAGACCTTAGGGTAATATAGACAACAGAAGTGCAATACCCACAGTTTCTGAAGGACTAAATGAGGCAGGAACCTGAGAAGAAGTATTTCAGGGGAGTCCTGGACTTTGAAAAGAGAAGGCTACACAGAAGATGTATTTTCTCCCACAATTCCTAAGATGCTTCTCCTTCACTGCTTAGCCAGATTTTGGAGAATAAACTTGTGACTAAAGACAGGTGGCCACTGCCCTGGGAGCTCTGCTTCTCCAAGATATCCAAGCCATACTGAGTCATCTCACCTAGGCTAGGCAAGATTTGCATCATAAAATAGGCAATAGACATTTATAGAGACTGCCAAGTTTAAATCAGTTTTGCAATTTCCAGATTGAAGAAGAGGTGTCTGAAATCTGGCTATGCAATATGGCATCCAGGAAAAAAGCCAATGCCACTTGTTTTCTTGAGAATATTCTGATTGGGCTATTGCTGTCCCAGAATGGTAAGGATTGGCTTCAAAGCTCATATACACCCTTGCCATGAGGAAGAGAGGAAGGAGAGGCCCAAGCAGTTTCCCAGCTCTTACTTAACCACAAGAATTCTCCAAAATCTGATATCACAAAAATTCTGTCACCCCACACCCCCATGACCACCATTTTGAGTTTCAATGGACAAAACGTTCTCTGTTCTTAGATCCTATCACATGATTTCTTGCCCAGGAACAATTTAAAGTGAGAAAATTGAGGGAGATTTTGGAAGTGGACGGGACCTGTCCAGTAGTGGCTGCTGATTCTGCATACCTGTGATGGAACCAAAGTTTGACGTTAACACAAACATAAGGGAGAGTTTTAAAGAGCAGTACAGAAGGACAGAAAGAGATGGCAAGGGATGGAGTGGGGGAGGGGCAGAATACAGAAAGGTTACTTACACAGTCTCGTCATTCTTGAACTCCAACTCCCCATATGTGTCTTCAAAGTCCTCACCACCACCCTTGGCTGTCCCTTCTACTGTCCTAAAGGGGACAATGACTGTACCCCGGGCACCTGATGTTCGCAGAACCTTGACCTCCATAACACCAATACTCTCACTGACATGAATAGTATCACATTCAAAAGTGAAGATGCCTGCATGGTCATCATCCAAGATAGTAACTGTGGCCACACAAGGGGATGCTAGGACAGCCCGAGGCAAGGGAAGGTTGTTGAATATTGTTGGAGGCATCCCCTCCTCTGGCTGCTCCTCCTCTATACGGACATTGTTCAACCTCACAAAGAAATGTTCATCCTCCTCAAAAATGTCATCATCAATGATGCCCACAGAGAACTCCTTCTGGGTCTCTCCTGGTTTCAGAACTACAGTGCCCTCTGTGAACTCATAGTCAGCCCCTGCATTGGCAGAACCATCCTCTGTTTTGTAGTCTACATACAAGGTCTTGGACATGTCCCCCCCTTTCCTCACCACTGTCAGGAGTACAGCCCCACAGTTCTCCAGGCACTGGTAAGAGCATGGGTCAAAGAAGACCTTTGAGATGAAGTCCTCAGGCTCATCGGTGTGCACCTCACTCATGCTGGAGGACTTCTTGGCTTGTTCTGCTGCATGTTTCTTGAGGATATTGCCTGCACCAGTCATCATACGGGTGGCTTGAATACGGTAGAAGGCGCGGCTCTTCTGTTGGTGGGAAAGAGCGTAGTAATTGGCCATCTCTACCAGCTGATCTAAGTCCTTCTCTGGGTGTTTTTGCTTCAGGTCCTTGAGAATCCGGATCATCTCCCTGCGGGACTCATCCACTTCCTTCCCTTCCAGGGGCACTAGGTTCCCATCCAGGAAATGGGAATTCATCATTTTCCCATCCATCTCAATGCCTTTAGGGTGGTCACCCTCCGTCTCTATGATAATTCCTCGATGTTTATCTGTGCGGTATTTTTTGTGCATGTATTTGTAGAAGAGCAGTCGTTTATCTGCCACCCAGGCCAGAAGAACACACACTGGAAAGAAGAAGAGAGTGAGGAGGCCTTCCCAAACCTGGACCACACCAGGGGAGAAGACTGCCAGGATCATATAGAGCCAGATGTATGCAAAGATACTCCAAGCAGCGGTGACAAAGAAGACTCGTAGGTGCTTGATCTTGCGAGTCTCTCCATCGGGAATCACATAGACACAGATGCCAATGATGATGAACATGTTGAAGGCTGCACTGCCTACGATGGTAGAAGGTCCCAGGTCACCAGCAATGAACCCATGACCACACACCTCAATTAAAGAGAGAAGTATCTCAGGAGCAGAGGAACCAAGGGCCATAAGAGTCAAATTGGAGACAGTTTCATTCCAGACCCGAATAGTGGTTGTGCTGGTCTCTCCATTGGGCTTTTTGATAGTCACTTCCCTCTCCTGAGAAGTTATGACTTCAATAGATGCCATGAAGCGGTCAGCAATGATGGACACCCCAAGGAACATGTATATGAGGGCCACAAAATAGACAATAACCCTGGCAATCTTGTCCCCAAGGGAAGGGTTCTCCGGGTACCAGATTGGTAGGATGACACCCTCCTTGCAGTCCGATGACCCTGAACAGGATTCATTGTTCTGCCCTGTGCTTGGCACATCCCCTGAGCCACCAGCCTCTGCCCGAAGACCATTCAGGAAGAGCACAAAGGTAATCAGCCCAAAATGGAAGAAGGCAGAGGTGAGAAGCTGCAACCTTAACCACGCCATACACAAGACTTAGCCGCTGGCTTCTACCGCAGCACCAATGGTCCTCCTGACAGGCCAGAGACCTAGAAAAGATCAGAGGCAGGAACAAGCATGAGGAAAAGGGGACCAGCAAATGGCAGGTTCCCACCAATACAAACTGATGCTTCACCTCCAGTGACATATTGCACTAACATATGGGGCAGTCTCTCACTTGGAAAAATAGATGTCAATGGGAGGCACAAATAGCTGCTATGTCCTCAAAACCATCTGGTGGAGACTCTGTTGAAGAATGGTTTGAACTAGCTGGGAATATTGGGGAATGGAAACACAGCAAGCCTGTTGAGTCCGTCTCCCAGCCCCACTACTACCTGTGATAGCTCTCAAGAAGCAACTTAAAATAGGTTACATATGACCTGAATCTTCATCTCCATGTACGCTATGTCCAGGGTTTTCAGCCTTCCTTACCCCATTGTCAAATTCTCAAGAATCTTGCATGACATAGGTTTGCAAGGGTGCATACTGAATTGAATTTTCATGGGCTAGTCCCTCCAAGTTGAATACTTTGCTCTGTGTGTAATTGATCCCACTTGAGAAAAAATTCCTTCCCCAGATGCAAAACTTCTGGAGGCAAGTTGTAATTCTGAGCCTGCTTGAGAAATCAAAAGAGTTGATTCATAGTGAATGCTACCCACACTATAACTAAACTGACACCCTGTAAGATATGCCTAAGACCAAGGCCACAGTAGCTCTTAACCTGCCGGCAAAACATGCTTATGGACAGTTTAGGCGGCCAGTTACAGGAAGATGATTCTCTTCAGCCACTCAAATTCCAAACCCAAACCTGGAAAGGGCCAAGTGGTAGAAATCATTATCAATATAATGTGGAAATGGATCTTGCATATGTTTTTTTAACTGGAGACAATATTTTGGGGTGAAATGTAGTCTCATCTGCTGTCCTCAAACCTCTAAAAGGTGAGTTTGAGCTCAGAAGAATAGGAAGTAATTCAAACTATACTTATCTTTCTACTTACTGCCTCATTTGGATGGAATGAGAGTGAAAATAACCATGCAAACAAATGAACAAACAACAAAAAAGGCAACCTACCCATTCATCCCCCCTCTGCCACAACCACATGGGGCACTTTTAGTAATAGAGGAGTGCTGATGTGCATTTGCACAGCACCTCAAGGGTTCAACATCCTTGTCCTTCCTACCTGCTCCTCTTTCCTGTTTCCTGTGTCAGAAAATAGCACCTCCATCCACCCAGTTACTCATGCTAGAAAACAGGTGCTAGTCTGCAAGACTTCCTCTCCCTTCTGTCCCTTATTCAATCCAGCACTAAATCTTATCAACTCTCCTGCGATCTCTACCACCATCATCACAGCCTAAGCCACCAACACTCCTCACCTGGTGAATCTACTGCAGTGGCCTCCTAACTGAACTCACCATTCCAACTCTTGCAGGTTCTCAGTTCCACTTCCCTCATACAGCCACAATCTTAAAAAAACAAAACAAAAAACTTAAGCATATCATTCCCCTATTTGAAGCCCTTTAATAATTTTCTCTTGCTGTTGATATAAAGACCAGATTCCTTACCATGACCTCAAAGACTTGCATGAACTCATTCCCTCTCTTCCTCCTTCATCCCCATCACTCTCTCTCTTATTACATTCTAACAACAGTGGCCTTCATTTCTGCTCCTGGGTTTGAACCAAGTTATTGTCCACCTCAGGACCTTTGCACATGCCATTATTCATCATTCAAACAACTGTTTCTTCTTCACACCCCCACTCTTAATAATGAATGCTTTAGATCTCAGCTTAAAGGGCACTTTCTTAGAAAAGCTTTCCGTCATCCCTAAAAATGGTCAACTCCCTTTGTTATGTCCTCTTATCATATGCTTTACTTTTCCACTCTGGCATTTGTTAAACTTTTAAATAACATAGTTATTTTTGGGATTAGATGATTAATGTCTAACTCAATCATTAAACTGTGAATGACATAACAGCAAAGACCGTCTCTCTTGTGTTTAATATGGTATCCTACATAGTTAGTAGGTGCTTAGTAAATGTATGTTTTTGGAGCAAATAAATGTAGCCACCAAGGAAGTTTCTCAGACATCAGCCTTCTTTAAAGCCATTTTATGATCTAAATTACAGTCATTTGCTTTGGAAATATATGGAGATCTCACAGACAAATCCAGACTAGATTTTTAGCAGTTAGGTAGGACCTCTTTAAATTCCCAAAGCTTGTACTCAAAAAGAGAAATTTCCTTCGAGACACAGTATGCCAGGATGCATAACCATAAAGGCCTTCCTCCCAGGGGCTCTGTGGATTAACTTGGTTTCACGTTCCCCAGGGCGGTGGCCAAGAGCTGAGCCCCGCAATCCCCATTAGTCCGGGTAATGGGGGCCGTCACAGCAGGTGCATGGGGCCTCTGCCTTTGACCTCACTCAAAGGAGAAGAGGTTATGAGGATGACTGTGGAAGAGCAGGGTGGTTTGAGATGTTCGGCATCCATATTCAAAGTTTGGGAAAGCTCTCGTCACCCGCGATGTGCACAGAGACCGCCATTCAGAGGTTCGGCACTCACTCATCCTGGAGAAATGTGGAGAGAGAAGGATCTTGGCTCTTTGCCCTGACTTCTGAAAACCCTGACATTTTGTGGATTCTGATAAGCCCCGTGCAGGAGGAGACAGAAGGTAGGCACAGCTGGAGCAGCTCTTTAATCATGAACCAACATGGTGACAGGAGGTGGCAGCTGTGAAGGCCGACCAACCCCACGGCAGTAGGGTATCCACAGGGAAGGGAAGAGAGCTGGCCTTCTGGAGTGAAAGCACATGGAACGTTGAGGCAGCAGATTAACAAGAGGCATGGAATTCCGTTTATCTTCCATACCAGGACAATTAAGAGGGAACATGGTCTTTGCTCTCCCTCAGTCTTGCAGACACTTTGTGGCAAAAGGTTTTGATGGAGAATATGCTATCATATGGTCAGAATTAGAGACACCTTTGAGCAAGGGCAAGTTTAGAAAGACTATTCCCTGAGAAAACAAATGAACTGAAGGAAAAGATGGGAAAAAAAACAAGTCAAAAAAGTGAGGTGGCTAGTAAATGCCTGCACCCAAATTTTGGAACTGAAGGTGGAAAATACTCTGTAAATTCCCAGTTGCCCTTTCTGGCCCTGCCAGGAAATGGTTTCTGGCTGAGATGTTAGAGAGAGAGGGGACACCTCTGGTGACCAAGCCAACGGTCATTTTTCATGCCATTTCCACAGGTCTACACACCAACTGAGACAGATCCCGACTTCCGGGGGGTCTACCTCAGCCCCTTAGAGACCCAAATGATCTTCTGTGGTTCTAGAAGCCTCTTAATCAACCCTGAGACATACTCAGAGATATGACTCAACTGGAGACCCCAGGGCTCCTTCAAATAATAAAGATGTTAATAATAGTTATTATTATCAATAATAATGTATAATTAAATAATTATAATAAATTATTATATACAAATGTTTATTGTATGCACAATGCTAAGTACTTCTGATTTAATTTTTATAACAACCCTATGAGATCGGTATTATTTTTATCCCTATTCTACATTTTGGGAAACTGAGTCTTAGTTAACTTATTTACTCAAAATATACAGTAAGGAAACAGCAGAGCCAGATGACATAAACTATGGTTTTAAACACTCCATTTTCCCAAGATGTCCCACTTTGCTGTAGAGCATCCATGGCCCGCAGTCAGTTTCCAGCCTGATATGAACTTAGGGGCAAAGTGGCTGTCCCATACCTGCTCAGAGGACAGACTAGCCACTGGATAGAGCTGCCCAGTCCCCAGGCTCACCGGGGGTGCCCTGGCCTCCTGCGGCAGTCTCCTACCCAAATAGTCTCCTTCCCATCAGTTCAGTCTGACAAATATTGACAAAAACCTGTGATTTGCCTGGCCAAGTATTAGATGCCAGTGAGTAAAATGAAAACTAAGACACAGTGTTTTCCCTCAAAGATACAATCTAGCAGGGGTGGAGAGATGCACACCACACTTTTTCTATAAAAAGTGGAGGTAACGGCAGAATGCACTGGGAACACGGAGAGGGAACCCAGCCAGCTTAGGGATTCAGGGCGGCGTTCTGAAGCAGGTGATCCCTGAAATGAGCCTTCACGCTTGAGTGAGCTTTAGTCAAACTAAATAAATAAAATAAAAAGAGGAAAAAAAAAAAAAACAGAAAGAAAGGAAAGTGGGAAGGGCATCTGAGTCAAAGAGAACAGCCCAAGCAGAGACGTGGAGACACAAGAAAGCCAACCGTGTGGGCGGGATTAGCGGGAGCACAGCGCGAGGCGGAGGGTCAGGACGTGACAGTGGGCAGTCGGGAGACTGGGTTCGTGGCCAGCCTCACACGCCAAGCTGAGGAGACGGGATTTTATCCTAAGGGCAGTGAAAAGCCAATGGTAGGATTTTAAACAGGAGAATGACATGGTCTGATTTATATTTCAGAAAAACCAGTTTCGCTAAAGGGTTTAGGACGGCTGGAAGGGAGACAAGAATGGAGCAAGAAGAGAGAACTCTATTGCAAACAGAGCAGATGCAGGTAAGGAGGCCGGGCCCAGGGTAGATTCTGCCTATAATGACCCCCTGACCCCATGTCACATTCCTCTCCCTCAGCCAAACTGGTGCCCTGGCTCAGCCCACGGCCTCTCATCTTTTTCCTGGACTATCCTCCTAATGCCCCCGGGGCCATCTGCAAGGTGTCTGTGTCCTCAGCAGTGGCTCCTGACATCTTTTAATATTACTGGCAAATTTAATTAAAGTCACTGTTCCTCTGCTCTTCCAGATCATTAATAAAACAGTGCCACCAGGCCAGACTGAGCAAATTCTCCCTCCTGCTACGCCCTCCTCTTTCTCCAATGGGAACACTGCTCCGGGCCTGTCACCAGCCTGGGTAGAGCCGTCCTACTCTGCTTCTAAATCTGGGCCCCTGCACAGGCGTCACAGCCAATTTACATTAAAGTTCTAAGTGCAGCCCGGCTGCGCTGGCTGTGACGTGTCACCCGAGTCTGAGCACGCTGCATCTTCTCTGCGCTTCCTCTGCCTATAGGGGGTGAGAATCATGCGGAGTCCTTCTCTCCACCGAAATACTCCCTGAGAGACACAGGACTAAGCTCCCTACTCTCTCAAGAGTAGGAAAAATGTGAACTCCACTGCTTAGGTAGCTTAATTGTCGCAACTGGAACTTGGATCCAAGGAGGAAAACATAATGGTGCTAAGTGTTTTTCTTGTATTATTATCTTTTTGAATCTTCACAGTTAAGGAGGTGCTATTATCGTCATTATAGACGGCAAATTAGAGTTCATAGAGCTTAAGTAATTTGCCCTAGATCACAGTTAGTAAGTAGAAAGGTAAGCATTTGTGTTCTGGCTGTCTGCCTCCAGGGCACATGGTGTTACTGCTGTGCTTAGTATGTACCCTCACTTTGGGGACCCTTTTGAGCAAGGGCCCGAGGAGAGCAAGGTAAGTCTTTCTAGAAGCAGAGGCCTCTCCACAAGCTTAGAGGCTCTACACACTTCAAGACAGAGGGGAGCAATGGTAGAGCCCCAGATTTGGAAGCAAGGGACAAGAACTTCCTTCCCAGCTGTGTCTCAATGTGCTATGAGACCTTGCAAAGTCTCTCAGGGCATCAGCTTCCTCATCCATAAAGTTCAGATTGGGTTAGATGATCTCTATAGTTCCTTTGAGTCAAAGATGCTTTGATTATAAGAAAGGAAAGAAGCAAAGGGACACATTGCTCTTGGTTGTCCCAGAGCAGTGTGAAAGCCAGGCATGGAATTTAGACTTCCAAGGAGACCACAGAGGATAAGAGAGTAAACTAAGGGAAGGTAATAGGAATTAGGGCCAGGAAAAAGTCAAGGAGAGCCCACATTCTGGATTTACCAAAAGCCTCTTGGATCAAATCCATTTTTTAAACAACTGCTTTTTGCCCATTTTGGGCCAAAAACTGTCCTAGTGATTGGGGGTACAGCCATGAACCGCATCTCCAGCCTTACAGAGTTTATCTTTTGATGAGGGATTGAGCCAAACAAGTAATTATAGGAATAATTGATTACAATTATGTCCTGGGAAGTAATATTTTTTTCTTTCTTTTTTTTTTTTGAGAGAGAGTCTCACTCTGTTGCCCAGGCTAGAGTGCCGTGGCGTCATCCTAGCTCACAGCAACCTCCAACTCCTGGGCTCAAGCGATCCTCCTGCCTCAGCCTCCCGAGTAGCTGGGACTACAGGCATG